>JAHZTW010000040.1:613394-645964 GCA_020283515.1 Alliaria petiolata
AATTAAATTGTTAGGATAAAATCATTAGAGTTCTTCATCTGGATTTGTGTTTAATGCTTATTCTAGCTTCGCGACCTAGAATCTGATCTTAGGTTGATTAATAGATGCGAGAGTATTATTAATTGCCTGAACTAATGTTAGATGAGCAAAATACCTATTCGCAAAGAGATTTGGTTTAGGGTTTTGTGAACAATCGAACCTGATATTAATGCTTGTTTGAATTATTAGAATTTGCAAAGAGATTTGGAATTCTAGGGTTTAGAACCTGATATTAATGCTTGTTTGAAGTTTACATCGTTTTTAATTGCTTTCTGTCTTTAATTTTAATTATTTCTACTTAGCTTAATTGGAATTTAGAAAACTGCTGTGTGACTATCCCTTCTCTGTGGATTCGATCCCTAAGTACTACAACTGATCTCTTAATTTGAGAGAGTAGTTCTAGGGTAAATTTGAGAGCATATCAGTAGGCGGCGGTGAAGAGAGAAAAATTTGGTCTAAGAGGCAAAATCTTTAAACTCTAATGCATGTAAGTCTTAGATTTTTAGGGATAGTTTTGAATATATCAATAAATAAAAGAGAAAAATATCTTGTGATAAGACCAAATAAAGAAAATTTCCCTAATATTTATATATTTTTGAAAATCCACCCTAATCCCTAGCAAATATCATTCAACCAAATCAACAAAAATAGAAATTTTTGAAAACTCAAATATGCAATTCAAGAAATTCGAAAATACCTTTGAAATGGGATGATTATGAGTTGCTCTCTGTCTTTTAAAACCGAAACTCACAGTCTCTCTCTTTATTTTTCTAAAAATCAGTTTGTATGCAATTGAAGAGAGAGTGTGTATGAAAGGTTTTATAAAGAAAAAATTTTGGACTCATGCATGCAAGTGAGTTTTTGAAAATTGTGGTCAAGGCACGTTTTTCATGGTCAAACATGCTTGCCTTGACCAAAATTCAAATTCAAAATGAGATGGAAGGAGAAAGAAGGGGGGGGGGAATTTGAACCAACCTTGGCATGAGATCGAGTCTAACCGGTTAATCTTGACCCCGATCTCATGCCCATTTTGTCCGTGATCGAGTGGCTTGCTCGATTGGAGGCTTTATCCTCCTCATTTCAGCATCCTTCGTGGTTGGGGTTACACTTCTTAGATCGACCTCCCTGGGCGATCGTGAGGTCGTTTTGGCAAAGATCGAGTGATCTGATCGATCGTCTCATCGATCTCTATATTAGATCGAGAAATCTTATCGATCCTGTCGTCGATCTTAGTTCGAAGATCGAGTGAGGCCAGTCGATCCACACCCCGTTTGTATTTCAAGCTAAACGCATGGGTGGGTCATCCTCTCGCAATCGACTGGTTCACTCGATCGTCAACTCGATCTCGTCTAAATCGAGTGACTTCACTCGATTTACTAGCTCGATCTAGTAAAGATCGAGCCAGGACTGGTCGATCTGTCACTCAATCTGCTGCCACTGTTTCTCATTTCATTGCCTTGTTAAATCCAAGATCATGATCTCTTGTTCCCAACTCCTTGTACCTACACACTTAAACTAAAAAGCATAAAATTGAAACAGGAATAAAATAAAAATATGTACAATGATAGGCATGGGATTGTATCCCAAGTGCGCTTGTTTTAAGTCTCTAAGCATGACTTTACTTGGTTAGGCTAGTGGGGGATCTTGGAGAAGCAATGTGGTGCTCTCCTTGCTGCAATCACTTGCCATGTAGGGCTTGACCATATGCCCATTCACTGTGAAACTTTCTCCACCCGTGCCAATCAAAGTCACTGCCCCGTACTGTAGCACCTTTTTTTATCTCAAACGGACCGCACCATCTAGACTTAAGCTTCTCGGGAAACAACTTCAAACGTGAGTTGTAGAGCAGAACCAGGCTTCCCTCCTTGAGTTTGCACCAGCTTCTTGTCATGAAAGGCTTTGGTCCTCTCTTTGTAGATCTTGGCACTTTCATAAGCATCTAACCTCAATTCATCAAGCTCTTGAAGTTGCACTAGTCTTTTCTCTTGTGCCGTCTTGAGAGTGTAATTCACAGCCCAAAGAGCAACATGTGATTAATCCACAAAAATCACCATTCATGCGAGTCTACAAACCACCAATGCCATACCCTCAGAAGCATAAGAAGCGTCTCATAGAAGAAAAGGTGGCCGAGTTGATTGAAACCCTGAAGAAGGTTAAAGATCTATTCAGCAATGTCAACGAGACCAAGCCTGTTCCAGCTTTTCTCGTAGCTTTGAATACTTACCACTATACTACAATTTTGTCTAGGTTTTTAATTTTTGTTTTTGGTTACTAATTTAGTTCTTACTTTGGCTTTCAGGTGCATGATAAGTACCAGAAGCAACAAAGACAAAGAACTAATCACGCTCAACCAGGAAATAAGCCGTTTGGAACGCAAGAACCGAGCAACTGCAAGAGCATCGATCGTCACATTTAGCATCGATCGACACCAATTTTCAGCGTCGATCGACACCAACAGCATCGATCGACACCCTGCGCGGACTGAGATGGCAGAACCTGTGATCATGGTACGCAATGAGGCAGGCGACTTTGTTGACCTACAAGGCAATAGAAGGAACGTCCAAGGACAGAGACTTGATGAGGCTGGCGCCGTCATCATTGAACCAGCGATACAAGCACTCGCAGAAGCTGGACGTGGAAGAACAGTAGGCGAGTACAACCGCCCAGACCAGTTCTATGCTAATAGAGCTGCGATCCGTCCTCCTGCATTCCAAAGGAATGACTTTGAGTTGAAGCCTTCCTACTTCACATTGGTGGCTCAGCATCCCTTCCATGGTCTTCCCAATGAGCACCCTATGGATCACATTGAGAAATTCGAGGATTTAGCTTCAAGCATCGAGGCTAATGGAGTGACCTACGATTATCTCTTCTGCAAACTTTTCCCCTACTCGCTTGCTGGAGATGCATCCTACTGGCTGAAGCAGTTGGATCCAGGCTCACTAACCACATGGGAAGACACAAAGAATGCATTCTTATGCAATTTCTTTGAAGATGCAAGATCTGAGGAGCTAAGGATGAAGATCACTACATTTTCTCAAGGACCAATTGAAGCATTCAAGGCTTCTTGGGTAAGGTTCAGATCTTACCAGAGAGACTGTCCACACCATGGTTTCAGCGAACCGCAGCTCCTTGGTATCTTCTACCGCGAGATTGATTGGAGGTATCAGATGGCCTTAGACGCAGAAAGCAATGGCAACTTCAACACCAGATACCTTGTAGACGCAATGGTGCTTATAGAGAATTTGGCATCTTGTAACAGCACCAAGAATGCAGACTATGAAAGAAGACAAAACGCTGGGGTAACTGGAGGAAGCCAAATTGCTGAAGTCAACAGGAAGCTGGATCTCTTGGTAGGGAAGAAGCAAGTCCATTTTGCTAATGAAGTAGGGACTTTTGAACCTGAGGAAGAAGAAGTTAACTACATTAATGGAGCTGGTTTTCAAGGTCAAATATTTGGCAATCAGCAAGGCTATGGTTCTTCCTACCAGAAGCCTTTTCAGAGCAACAACTTCAACATAACTTATGGTTCTTCTTCCTACCAGAAGCCTCATGCGCAAGACAACAAAATGGAAGCTATGTTTGAGCAAATCTTGGAAGGACAGCAGAAGATGACAGTGGACTTCAATGGGAAGATTGATTCACTATGTCAAGACCTGAATGGAAAGATTGAGAGCATAAACTCTCACATGAAGAAGCTGGATGTTCAAGTTGCTCAAACCGCAGAAGCTGTTCATAGGCAAGAAGGATTCCTTCCTGGAAAGACGGACACGAATCCGAGACACCATGTGAATGCCATCACGATTCAGAGTGAAGGAAGCTTTCCACTAGTGCAGAAAATGGGTCTTAGAACTGAAGAATTCGAGGAGCTTGGAGATGTAGAAGATGCTGCGGAGACAGTGTCGATCGACACTACTGTGTGTCGATCGACACCCATAGAGATTCACGACAAATCAGACGAACTCGTCGCGAAGGACTCGACACCAAAGGCAAGTGTCGATCGACACCAAGAGGGTGTCGATCGACGCTCTACACAGATGACACCCACTCAGCTCACATCAACAAAGGTTGCAGAAGAAAGAGTGTACAAGCCGAAAATACCCTATCCCCTTCCTCCCAGAAGATCTAAACAGGAGAGAGAAGAAGCTCGATGCAAGGAGATGATGAGTAAGTTGATGGTTGAGCTACCCTTAGTTGATGCAGTCCCACTTTCACCTGCATTAAGAAGATATGTCAAGAGAATGTTAGTCAATGGTGTAAGTCCTGAGGAAGGCGCATTGCTTACCAGAGACATGAATGCAATTCTCTTGAACATAGTTCCAAGGAAGAAGAAGAAGGTTAGGGTTTCTGAACAAGTCAGTGCTGTGATTCAGAGGAGGATTCCAGAGAACTTTGTGCTAGACTGCTCAATCTCAACAGGAAGGTTTCCTCGTTCTCTCTGCGATCTAGGTTCAAGTATCAACTTGATACCATACTCAGTTGCTGTTAGACTTGGAATGACTGATTTCGAACCAACCAGAATCTCCCTTGTCCTAGCTGATCGATCAAAGAGAATCCTAGAAGGTGTCTTAGAAGATGTTCCCTTGAAGATTGAAGGCTGCATAATTCCCACGGACTTTGTGGTTTTGAAGTATGATGAAGAACGTGCAGATCCTCTTATTTTGGGAAGATCATTCTTGGCTTCAGCTGGTGCCATTATTAATGTGAGGAAAGGGAAAATAGAGCTTGATTTGGGTGATGTTTTCATGAACTTTGACATGGACAAGTTAAGAGGACCTTCCACCATTAATGGTCAATCTTTTTCAGTAGAGATGTCCGTAGATGAAGGTCCAATCATGGAAGATTCAGATGACGTTACTACTGGGTTTGACAAGGAGCTGGATTCTAAAGAGCAAGACAACCCGCTGGTTGTTCAAGAAGCATTAGCTAAAAATTCTGAGAAAGTTGTGGAGCTTGAAGATTGGAGTGGAAACAATCATATCTTCAGGACTTTGGACGAAGATAAAAGCCTAATCACTGCTAAGTTGAAAGAGGAAGACGTTTTTGTCATGGAAGCAATGATTGCAGAGCTGAAGTGGAGAAAAAGTTTAGAGACTCGAGCTGCAAGCTTGGCGTCGATCGACACCACTAGTGTCGATCGACACACTTCGCGGTTCACACCAAAAGTCGCTTCCAATGCAGCAAGTCCATCATCTTTGGACAAACAAATGACTCACATCCTTCAGCTCATAAACCTCGAAGAAAGCAAATAAGGCTTAGTATTTCTTTTGATGATGCTGCAGGAAAACGAAGTGTCCCACCCGAACTAAAGTCCCACCCTGCTGCTGTTCCTCATTTCCTTGGTCGCTATCATGCACTTAATACCTATACACCGCCATGGATGAGAAGACATTCGTCTGGGAAGCATTCGATGCCACCCTCTGATCCACCAGACGTCTGAACCCCGACACAGTCAAGCTAATGACTGAAAACGAGCGCTGAGTGGGAGGCAACCCACTATTAGGTACGTTTTTCTTTTTATTTTGTTTTGGTTTTACTAAGTCCTAGTTTCAGTCAGTTGAAAAAGGCGACATTTGATTCGACTTAGACATGTGTCGATCGACACCACTATGTGTCGATCGACACCACGCGCAGACGGAGGTAAATCTTCTAACTGGTCTTTTATGTTGTTTCTAATCTTTCTTTTAGCCAACTTCGGGCTTGATAACACTGAGGACAGTGTTGTTTAAGTCTGGGGGAGGTGATTACTGACTTTGTGCTTTATTTTGAGAGTCAAGAAACTTTTGTTTTATTGAGTCAAAATCAGTGAAATTTTCAATTTTCAGAAGAACTAACCGCAAAATTTTGACACTTGAAGGACCATTGCTTTAGTAGTTGATTACAGGTCTTACTAAGTAGAAAGCTGCAAGTGGATCAATCTAACAGAGAGAGTTCAAATCCCCTTATAAGAACTAGGTATGCACAAAACTTGATTCCTCTTTCAGCTTTGATAAGATTAGAAATCTGCAGTCTCACCTTGATTTTCCCTTGAGAAAAGAAAAGAAAGAAAGTCTAAGTCTGGGAATAGTGAAATGAACCTCATGAACCAGTCTCCTCACAAGGAACAATATTAGTGAATGCTCTTGAACCCGTCTCCTCACAAGGAACACAAGTAGAGAGTAGCACTATTTCCCAAGACTACAAAAGAATAAAAAGAGTCAATGAAAAGATCTTAGAACACCCTGAAAATGGGCAGAAGTTGACTAAGGGAAGAGAAAATAGGAGAGCTGTAGAAAGTATATCTTGTTCAGGCACTAAGGAAGGGAAAAGAATCAGAAAAGTTCTTTAGCAATACCACTGTTAGAGTTCGAAATTTTACCAAGGAAAGGATCTGGATTTGAACTGGGAGATTGCCAAGCTTGTGGTAAGTACACTGAACATTACCTAAGGTTGGTTCTATAGCATGTGGATTCAAGAGTGTTAACATTTGTAGCGTTCTGAAAAAGTACTCGAAAGTTTCTGTTTTCAAACTTCTACTTCAATCTAAGTTTCTGTTTTGCTTGAGGGCAAGCAAAAGCTAAATCTGGGGGAGTTGATATATCATGGTTTTTACCCGTTTTTGGACCATGATATAAGTGTTTTTATAGAGTCTTTTGTTAATTTTAGAGTCATAGTAGAGTCTTTATAGGTTGGACTAAGTCTGGAGCTTAAAAGGAGATTCTGAAGCTTTTCGGAGCATTTTGGAGAAGCAGCCGAAGTGATGAAGTCGAGGGAGTGGATTTACACGCACAGTGTCGATCGACACCATCTGTGTCGATCGACACCAGACGAGACCAACGCATTGTTCAAACTTCCATTGGAAAAAGGAAATTGTCCAAGTTTTGAAGAATTATAAGATTGCCCCTGGACGAAAATCCTCCTCTATAAATAGATTTCAGGCATTGTTTAGCCAAAACACCTTTGAATACCTTTTCATAATTTTCTGTCTTAAGAGATTTTTAGAGAGAAGAATTTGTCTCCTTCAGTGCAAATTTTGAACTCCATTATTTCTATTGATTTCTTTTATGCATTCTTATTTATTCATGATGTTTGTTTCATTCACCATGTCTGAGTAGTCTGCTAGTTAGGTTTAAGGTTTTTCAAGGGTAATTAATGAATTGTTAGGTCAAATTAAATTGTTAGGATAAAATCATTAGAGTTCTTCATCTGGATTTGTGTTTAATGCTTATTCTAACTTCGCGACCTAGAAGCTGATCTTAGGTTAATTAGCAGACACGAGAGTGTTATTGATTGCCTGAACTAGTGTTAGATGAGCAAAATACCTATTCGCAAAGAGATTTGGTTTAGGATTTTGTGAACAATTGAACCTGAAATTAATGCTTGTCTGAATTGTTTGAATATGCAAAGAGATTTGGAATTATAAGGTTTAGACATAGATAATCTTCGCAGCGAGAGTTGGTTGATTTTACATTAGTGTTTCAAGTTCTAGAACAGTTCTTAATATTTCCTAACATCCTGTCTAGACCTGCAATTTAGATCACCTGAGAATTTCCCTGAACCTAGCGTTTTGTTTCCTGAACTTACACCATTTTAATTACATGTTGTCTTTACTTTTAATTATTTCTACTTAGCTTAATTCGAATTTAGAAAACTGTTGTGTAACCATCCCTTCTCTGTGGATTCGATCCCTAAGTACTACAACTGATCTCTTAATTTGAGAGAGTTGCTTTAGGGTAAATTTGGGAGCAGATCAACAAGCTCTATGCTGATGCAATGACAACCATAGGAAGGAATGCAGCAGCTCGTGAAGAGAAACCTAAAGAAGAAACCTTGGTAGTGAAGAAGTTAGAGGATCCATGATCATTCACTCTCCCATGCACACTCGGTGGGATCACCTTTGACAACTGTTTGTGTGATCTCGGTGCAAGCATCAAAGTGATGAGTGTAGCCACAGCAAAGCGTCTCGGCTATAACAGCTATACCGACTGCAAGACGGTTGGGAAGCTGCTGGACTTGCCTCTCATGATTGGCAATGTGCTGCTACCAAGCGACTTCTTGGTGATAGAAATGGACCAAGATGTCAAGGAGACCCTTCTGTTGGGAAGACCTTTTCTAAGCTCAGCCGGTTGCATGTTTGATTGGAAGAGTGGCAAGGTGGAGCTGAGACTAACCGGGAGCTTGGTAATGCATTTCGACACCAAAGGGAAGAGGATTAATGAAAGGGAGCATGCGTACTCCCTTGATCTCAAGAAGACGATTGAGAAAATCAAAGATCCATCCTTAGAGATATCCTATGATGGAGATAGCTTTGATGGTGTCTGCCTCAATGCCATGTTCGATGGACAAACCAAAGAGATCCAAGAAGCACCAAAAAAGGTGATCACTTGCAAAAAGTCCTATGTACAAGGACCAACCCTCGGTGATCTTCTGGAAGGTATGTGTTACGACCCAACCCGATAATTCTATCCCGGCCGGCCGTCCCGAGTCTAACTCTAGCCAGATTTCATACTTAGCATATTTTTCTTAAACTTAAACAACATATTCGATTCCTGAAACATTCATTCTCATTGCATAATTAATCCAATTCCAAACGTATAACAGAGGTTCTTAAACAGAAAACTAACTTAGCCAAATTCGATCTAAGTGATATGTCTATATTTTGCATCATATTTCCCTCCATTTAGTGTAAGTTTCTTATCATATAGGAACCTAATTAAGCATCATTGTATTGCATTTTGATCATTTAGAGTTCTAGGTGTCTTTGCATATTCTTTGCATATTTTGTTGCATTTTGACTCTTGATTAGGTGATATGGATGCTATGGAGGCATAAATGGAGTTGGAGAAGGATGGCATAGCACTTGCAGGGGCAAGAAGTCACCAAGAAGATGAAGAAGAAGATTTCTCGCACTGGATCGATGAGTTGGATCGACGAGCTGCTCGAACCACTCATCCAGGGGTTGGATCGACGACACGGATCGACGAGCAGCTCGAACCACTCATCCAGGGGTTGGGATCGACGACACGGATCGACGATCAGCTCGAACCATATTTCCAGGAGTTCGGATCGACCTGTTGGATCGACGAGCTAGGTCGATCCGAACCAAGACGCCAAGAAAAAGAAGCCAAGAAAGCAGGGGTCGGGATCGAGCAACCGGATCGACGAGCTACCTCGATCCAAACATCCAGGTGTTCGGATCGACCAGTTGGATCGACGAGCCTGGTCGATCCGAACACAGACGAATCCTTTCTTGTCACTTTTATGGGTCCCCCTATAAATACTCTTTAGACCTAATTTTTATCTCAACTTTTATTCTCCATTGTCTTAGCTTAAACTTTTATCCTCTTTGGGAGTAAACCTTGTATTTGCCTTGGATCTTTAAGTTTAATGCAATATCTCTCTTAGATTTCTTATTATCATTTCTCTAATCATGTTTAGATTATCACTTATCGTTGATTTGATGGGCTTGATGATGATTAGTGAGTAGTTCTTTAGGAATTGGGAATGGGTTATATTTAGGGTTTTCTAATGGTTCAATCTTGCAATCTAGGTTAGATTCTTTCATCTCTCTTCTTATTAAGTAGTTCCTAATGCCAAATAGCTAATCTTTGCTATTTTGGATCATAAGCATTTCAAACACCCACCAAGTGTTTGATGAAATGCTTGAACCAACTTTCTAAGAGATTTACATTCCTAGCCTAAGACATTAGTTGCCTAGGGTGTTTATCATGCTATTTAGACTTGTGTTTAATGCTTGCTAATCATTTTAATGCTAAAACATCATTAGTTCATTAGGGTGATTAGTAAAGGAATTATTACCACACATCATGGATTAGTCTTTATTAAGTGTTCTAGGCATAGAGATGGGTTGTTTAGTTGCTTAGATGATTGCAAGGTTGTCCATTTAGATACCCAAAATCAATGATTCCATCCCTAAGTTTCGTTTTAGTAATTTGTTAATCTTGCTTAGTAGTTAATTGTGTGATTAGTACCTAATTAGTGATAATTAAGGCTTTAGCTCATATAATTAGTCTTGTAGTATCTCTCTTAGGTTGTAGCTTGCCTTTAATATTTTCTTGTTACTTGAATTTAAAATTTGGCTTAGCTTAGACCAAACTTTGTATTCCTTTTGCATCAAACTCCCAAGACGGATTGTTATCTCAAGTATTGCAATGATATGAGCAATTGAGGAATTGCAAACAAGTGTAAAAATACTTGTTTCAATTTGGCGTTGTTGTCATATTGGGATTGTTTGATCATTAAGATTTGAGTTTAGTTTGAGACTAAGTAATCCTTTTGTGTTTATTGACCATTTTCTTTTCTAGATTTCAGTTTACGTTGGATGCACCTAAGATCACAAGGAGACAACAACTTCCAAGGCTTTCAAGAGATTGATCAGTTGGAAAGGGTTGTTAGGATTGCAAGAAGGGAGGCTGCAAGGTTAAAAAGGTTGAGAATGGAAGAACAACAAAGAGATCAATACCCTCCACCAATGGCGCGTGCAAACCTTCCTCATAATGGAAATGAGCAAGCTCAAAGGGGCAATGGAAACCCCTTGCATGCGCCTAGACAAGGGAGGACAATTGGGGCTGGAGATGCTCCAAATACACATTAAAATAGATATGGTATCCAACCTAATATGATCCTAGTAAGATCCTTTCCCCAAATCGTCACTTTGGAGGTAAGTATTGCTTAAATGGTTTTGCGGAATGAAGGAATGATTTATGGGGAAGTAAAACGAATGGATTCAAGTAACTATGGAGTGTAGAGGTCACACTAAGGCTGCGGAATTCCTTAGATTCACCTGTGGATCGAGAGGTCGCACAAAGGAGATGAAAGGGCCTTTGATTTACCTTGATCTAGTTTCAGAGTTTGAGAATAAAAAGCTAGATAAATGAAACTGAGAGTTTACAAAAGTATATATAGGGAACTTCAGGAAGAAGCCCTAAATACACGCCTAAGGTAAAGAAATAAAAATACAACTAAGACATAACATAAGTTCAGAAATAACATAACTTAAAGATAAGAAGAAGCGGCTGGAACAGAAGCTTCTTGGGCTTGGATTCGGTTCATCAAATGGGGTTAAGGAGGTGAACAAAAGCCTCATTAAAAACCTTGACAAGAAAACCCAGTGGGACAAAACTTGTCAAGGGAAAAAGAGCACAATTGAACACCTTACCCATTTGATGAAATCAATTAGCTTGAATCAAAACCAGAATGGTTTGATAAGCCTCTCTTTCTCCTCCCGCATTCTCTAAGTGTATAAGTAGAGAATGTATGGTCTCCTTGAGTTTCTTAGCTCTTGCACGCGTCATTGGTCCGCTTGGTATAGCTAAAGCTTCCTCAGGTTCAAGCTCTGGTACATGCTCGGCTACAAGCTCCGGTTCTAGTCCTTTGTCCTCAGCCATGCTCATATCATCCCCTCCCTCTTGAAAAGGATTTGTCCTCAAATCTGCTTCATCTGCAATGAAAGGAGATAGATCAGCAACATTAAAACTAGAACTAACAGAATACTTACCTTGGAGATCCACTTGATAGGCATTGTCATTGATTCTTCTTGTGATCGAAAAGGGACCATCAATCCGAGGCATAAGCTTGGATTTGCGCTCCTCTGGAAACCGTTCCTTTCTGAGATGTATCCATACTTGATCACCAACTTCAAATACCAACTTGCGCCGTCCTTTGTTAGCTTGTTTCGCATAGAGTTTAGTTTTCTCTTCCAGGTTTTGTCTAGCCTTTGCATGTATCTGTTTCACCATCTCAGCCTTTTTCTGTCCATCTATACTAGATCTTTCACTTAAGGGTAAAGGGATTAGATCAAGAGGTGATAAAGGATTAAAACCATAGACAATTTGGAAAGGAGAAAACTTGGATGCAGAATGAACAGCATGATTATATGCAAACTCTATATGCGGTAAACATTCTTCCCAACTCTTTAGATTTTTCTTTATCAAAGAACGCAAGAGAGTACCAAGGGTCCTATTTACTACTTCAGTCTGACCATCAGTCTGTGGATGACAAGTAGTAGAAAACATGAGCTTAGTGCCTAGCTTAGACCATAATGTTTTCCAGAAATAACTAAGAAACTTAGTATCTCTATCTGAGACAATCGACTTAGGCATTCCATGCAAACGCACAATCTCTCTAAAGAACAGATTAGACACATGCAATGCATCATCAGTTTTGTTACAAGCAATGAAATGTGCCATTTTAGAAAATCTGTCAACCACAACGAATATAGAATCCTTCCCTGTCCTAGTTCTAGGCAATCCCATAACAAAATCCATAGAAATGTCATTCCAGGGATGAGTAGGAATAGGGAGAGGTGTATACAAACCGTGAGGCTGAACCTTAGACTTGGCATGTTTGCAAACGGTACACCTATTACAGATCCTTTCAACATCTCGTCTCATTTGTGGCCAATGAAAATGAGCTTTCATTACTTCCAGTGTCTTAGCAATGCCAAAATGACCCATCAAAGCTCCTCCATGTGCTTCCCTGGTAAACAAATCTCGCAGAGAGCATTGAGGAACACATAATCTGTTTTTATAAAAGAGAAATCCATCTTGTCTAAAGTAATGATCAGAAGCAAACTTTTCACAAGACTTATAGATTTCTTGAAAATCAGAATCAGTAGGATAGATCTCTTTAATCTGTTCAAACCCCAAGAGTCTAGTATTAAGAGTAGAGAGAAGAGTATACCTCCTGGATAATGCGTCGGCAACAACATTATCTTTACCTTTCTTATATTTAATGACATATGGAAAGGTTTCAATGAACTCCACCCAGCGAGCGTGTCTCTTATTGAGCTTATGCTGACCTTTTAAATGCTTTAAAGACTCATGGTCTGTGTGAATGACGAATTCTTTGGGCCAGAGATAGTGTTGCCATGTTTGGAGAGCTCTCACCAAGGCGTAAAGTTCCTTGTCATAAGTCGGATAGTTAAGAGTTGCTCCTCCAAGCTTCTCACTGAAGTATGCTATTGGCCTTTTGTCTTGCATCAAGACTGCTCCTATCCCTACACCAGAAGCATCACACTCTATTTCAAATGTTTTTAAAAAATCAGGCAGTGATAAAACAGGAGCATGAATAAGCTTCTCTTTTAGGCAATTGAATGCTGTTTCTTGTGCTTTTTCCCATTTAAATCCCACATCCTTCTTGATGATTCCGGTTAAGGGAGCTGCTATAGTACTGAAGTCCTTGACAAAGCGTCTATAGAATCCAGCAAGACCATGAAAGCTTCGGACTTCTCCTATAGTCTTAGGACTTGGCCATTCCTTGATAGCTTTCACCTTTTCTGCATCTACTTTGACTCCATCTGCACTCACAACAAAGCCTAGAAAAACCACATTATCTGTGCAAAAAGTACATTTCTTATAGTTAGCAAACAGAGCTTCTTTCCTAAGTGCTTCCAACACTTTTCTAACATGCTCAGTATGCTCATCTAGACTCCTGCTGTAAATAAGGATATCATCGAAGTAAACAACGACAAACAAGCCTATGTAAGCTCTAAGCACATGATTCATTAAGCGCATAAAAGTACTAGGAGCATTAGTCAATCCAAACGGCATAACTAACCACTCATATAACCCATGCTTAGTCTTAAAGGCTGTTTTCCACTCATCACCCTCTTTCATCCTAATCTGGTGATATCCACTTTTAAGATCAATCTTAGAAAATATGCTAGAACCATGCAATTCATCAAGCATATCATCTAATCTAGGAATAGGGTGGCGATACTTCACTGTAATATTGTTGATTGCTCGACAATCAACACACATTCGCCAGCTTCCATCTTTCTTTGGTACAAGTAAGACTGGCACCGCACAGGGACTCATACTTTCACGGATATGACCCTTCTCCATTAGTTCACTGATCTGTTTCTGAAGTTCTTTAGTTTCCACAGGATTAGTTCTATATGCTGGTCGGTTCGGAAGAGATGATCCAGGAACAAAATCAATCTGATGTTCTATTCCTCTGATCGGCGGTAGACCTTGTGGAGTTTCTTCAGGGAAAACATCACTATATTCCTGCAAAAGATTAGTCATTTCACTCGGTAACACCGGTGTCAGATTAGACATGTTAAGCAATGACTCTTTATAAACAAATAGAAGCATAGAATAATTAGATAAATAAGCTTGTTTAACTTCACTGGATTTGGCAAAGAAGTTTGGGCGCTTAGACTGAGAGGATTCCTTCTTCTGATCCTTCTTTTGATCGAGATAAACCTCTTGTGGAGTCATAGGAATCAGTGTAGTCTTCTTACCCTTATACTCAAATGTATGGCGATTTGAGAAACCATCATGTATAACCCTTCTGTCTGATTGCCAAGGACGTCCTAGGAGTATATGACTGGCTTCCATAGGCAAAACATCACAGAGAATGTCATCCTCATACTTACCAATGCTTAGAGGAACTAAGACTTGCTTGCTGACATTCATCTCGCCACTGTCATTAAGCCACTGAAGCTTATATGGTGCTGGATGTTTTGTAGTCCTTAAGCCCAGTTTCTTAACCATGGTATCACTAGCAACGTTAGTACAGCTTCCTCCATCGATGATCATGCTACAGATCTTTCCCTGGACATTACATCTTGTGTGGAATAGATTTTCTCTTTGTTCTTGCTCTTGAGTTTTGTTCTGAACACTTAGAGTTCTTCTGGCCACCAACAAATCTCCTTTAACAGGTAAAATCTCTTGCTCATCCTCACTAGAAGCTTCTGGATACTCATCAGCCGATTCAAACTCTCCACTTTCCAAGAGGATCATTACACGCTTATTAGAACATTCATTTGCATAATGTCCTTTACCATGGCATTTGAAACAGCTGACGTCTCTGGATCGTGTAACACCTTCTTTAGCCTTTCCTTTGTAATCTGTAGGTGTTGAATTAATAGTTTTAGTTGCATCTGTAGGCTTGGAATACACGGTTGGCTTGAAATCCTTTGCAGAAACAGTTCTGTCTTCCTTTGAATAGCTTGGCCGTGTGTAAGAAGATCCCTGACTGAAGTTAGAGCGTGAGGATCTCTTTCTCTTGATCTGTTGCTCAAACAGGATGGCCTTGTGTAACATTTCCTCAAGTTCCATGTAATGCTCGGTTTCCAATCTGTCTTGAATCTCTTGATGTAGTCCTCCTAGAAACCGTGACATAGTAGCTTCTTTGTCTTCTGCTACATTAGCTCTCAGCATCAATAACTCCATTTCTTGATAGTACTCTTCTACTGTTCGAGCTCCTTGAGTATGCCTTCTCAGTTTCTGATGTAGCTCCCTGTGATAGTGGCTAGGAATAAACCTTTTTCTCATTATACTTTTCATTTCAGACCAAGTTTCCACAGGTAGCTCTTGATTTCTTCTCCTGGTCGTGACAAGTTGATCCCACCAGCTTAGGGCATAGTCATGAAACTCAGTTGCAGCAATCTTGACTCTGTTTAGCTCAGTATACTGTTGGACGTTGAAAACCAATTCAATCTTCTTTTCCCATTCCATATAAGCATCTGGATCGGTTCTGCCATGAAATGGGGGAATGCTAATCTTCAGACCTTTGAGATTTTCACTTAACAGTTCTTCTTGAGTCTTATGGTGTCTATTCCTTCTTCTGCTTCCCTGAGAGGAATCACTCTTTCTTCTGTAGTATCGGTCTGTTTCAGCATCAGAAAATCTATCATTCAGTCCTGGATTTTGTCTAGCCTCAGCTCTGGCTTTATCCCTCTCTTCAAAGGCAGCTAATCGGTCATCCATCTTCTGCATCTTTGCTATCATAGCTTCTATGAAGAGTTTATCAATTCTGGGGTTACTATTCTCACCCTCCTCCTCTGGATTCGACATAGTGCCTGAAACAAGTAGATGAACAAGCAGTTACAAGTTCTTCAAGCAAAACAAAACAAATCCATAGTAATCAACATCAGAGAGGAACGATTTAACGACTAGATAAAAGAGATCACAACAAACAATCCCAATTCGACAACCTGCAATCCAAATCGATTTTCTGGGATTTGCAGAGACACAAACAACAACTTAGATTACTTTCTAAACTTAGATCGGTTATCAGAAACACATAAATCGGCTTGAATCAACAAGGAAAAACACAAAATGAAAATCAGAACCTAGAACTCTCGGATCCGTGCGACACAAGAAGTTCAAAGGTCATAAAAAAAAATTTCACAACACTTAGATCGGCCTAAACAGAATGGTAAACAAGTGTATAAGCAAGAGATCTAAGAGTACTTAGCTTCCAAAGTGGCTCTGATACCACTTAATATGAACTTTCATCCAAAACCGTCACTTTAGAAGCAAGTAGAGAAGAGATGGATTTGCGGAATGATGAAATGATTTGTGGGGGAAGTAAAACGAATGGATTCAAGTAACTATGGAGTGTAGAGGTCACACTAAGGCTGCGGAATTCCTTAGATTCACCTGTGGATCGAGAGGTCGCACAAAGGAGATGAAAGGGCCTTTGATTTACCTTGATCTAGTTTCAGAGTTTGAGAATAAAAAGCTAGATAGATAGAAATGAGAGTTTACAAGAGTATATATAGGGAACTTCAGGAAGAAGCCCTAAATACACGCCTAAAGTAATGAATAAAAATACAACTTAAACATAACATAAGCTTAGAAATATCATAACTTAAAGATAAGAAGAAGCGGCTGGAACAGAAGCTTCTTGGGCTTGGATTTCGGTTCATCATTTGGGTTTAAGGAGATGAACAAATGCCTCATTAAAAACCTTGACAAGAAAACCCAATGGGACAAAACTTGTCAAGGGAAAAAGAGTACATTCGATCATCTTACCCAAATGATGAAGTCATGTAGCTTGAATCAACACCAGGATGGTTTGATAAGCTTTTCTTTCTCCTTTCGCATTCTCTAAGTGTATAAGTAGAGAATGTATGGTCTCCTTGAGTTTCTTAGCTCTTGCACGTGTCATTGGACCGCTTGATAAGGCTAGAGCATCCTCAGGTTCAAGCTCCGGTTCATGCTCAGGTTCAAGCTCTGGTTCTACTCCTTTATTCTCGGCCATGCTCATATCACAACCTCCACCGGTTCAAAACAATACCTTTGAAGTGAAGCCAGCCTTCATCAACATGGTTCAACAAGACAAGTTCCATGGTTTGCCTATGGAGGATCCACTTGATCACTTGGATAACGTTCATAGAGTTTGTGGGTTGTTCAAGATGAATGGTGTGAGTGAGGATGTTTTCAAACTAAGACTCTTTCCCTTCTTGATATCTCTGTAAATTGCATGTTTTTAACACATGTTTTATGTTAGTTAGGACCTCATTCTTGCACTTTAGTCTTAGTTTTCATTACATCTTCACTCATGATAGGATTAGATGCATTAGGTTAGGTTTTTGCATAGTCTTGCATGTTTGGAGTGTTTTCTCAGGCGTTTAAGATGGTCCGGAGAAGAAACCAAGAAGGGAGATCACAAATGGAGGATGAGCAGGTGATATCGAGCATGGATCATGACCCCGTAGCCGATATAAACAAGCGCACGATGAACCTCGACATCTAGCAGCGGCTTAATCCCGAAAGAAGCACCCCAGAGCGAAGATCCATCAAGAGGATTCCATGAAGACGGATATCGGAACAAGGCAACGGGAAGTACCCGATTCGAGTAACGAGTAAGGTGAGCCTTCACGAGATGATCCCGAAACACCTGCCCGATATAGAGCCTACCCGAAGAATCGAGCGAGTTAGCATATCGGTTTGCTCGCCACGACTTGAGCCCGAAACGTTAAAGTCCAAAATAGTACCATTTCGGGAAAGTGGTCCCAACGTTTTAGGTTTTTCCTCTTTTATGTATAAATACATTGTTTCCCACTCTTATCCTTATCATCACGTTTTCTAGTTTTACTTTCTGTCTTCTCTTTCAAACCGAGAACTACTTTGTATTTTCACAATTGAAGCTTGTTTCAAAGCTTTGATTTTTATGTAATCTTGAAGTTTTAAGTATTATCTCTTAGTGTATTTCAAGAAAAGCTTCTTCCTTTTCTCATTTTCGACTATCTTACAACCCATGAGCTACCTTCTTATCCTTATGGATCTTGAGGTTTCTCCAATGGTGCGTGAGTAGTCTATACCGGTTTGGGGCAAGGGTAGGGAAAATGAGTTAAAAACTCAATCTTTGATGCTGATCTATGCTTAATCCATCTTAATCCTTTCTTATTTGACACTATTAATGCTTAGTCATCTTCGCTATTTGACCTTTACCATTGAGATTCTTCGAACAAACGCCATGTTTGAATGTTTACAAGGACCAATCTCATAAGAGATTCGCTCATCCTAGCCTAAGGGATTAGATGCCTAAGGAGCGTTTTGGCATACTAGAGTTGTTTATTCAAGCTTGCTGTTTTCATGGATCACTACGCGATAGCGAGGTTAGGTCGTGAGGCAGCAGAGAGACTTATACCACGACGGTGGATTTGTCTGGATCTTAAACTCTGCGCTAAAGGATTAGCCTTATAGGGAGTAATTCATGCATCAAGGAAGGGTCTTTAACGTATCTGACCCGAAAACCCCTGTCCCTTAAACCGATCATCATTTCATCTTGCAAAGTTTGATTCTTTAGCTTCTATTTCTTTCTTTCCTTAACTATATCTTGTTTTATCTTTGGCTCTCTATCATTGTGACAAATAGGGTGATAGTTTCCTTCCACTTAAACCATTAAATATATCTTAGCTTGTAAAAGAATCTCATAAATGCAGTAGCTTGAATCTTCCCATCGGATTGATAAGACCCATAACCTATACTACATTTGGTTATAAGTAGTGGGTCATTGATTAAGTAGAAACACCCAAATACACTGCTTGTCAATTGGCGCCGTTGCCGATTTGGGTTGATTTTAAGTATTGCGTTTCCGATTCTTAGCAAGACTAAGACTTCACTTTACTTTCAGACTCTAACTAGATTGCTTGAGACTTTTTCGCAGGTACCTATACGAACAAGATCAAATGGACAACGTGCAACAAGCTCGAACCGAGCAGAACGAGGTACAACAGGAACAAGCCGATATACAGCGTCACCATCGTCTCATCGGCGAATGTGACTCCCCAACCAACTACAGAACACGAATCGGTATTACACCACCCTCAAGTGATGTTGGTTACGAGATAAAGAGTAGCATGCTTGCCACGGTTCGGAACAACAAATATCAGGGTGAAACCGTGGAAGACTCCCTGGATCACCTTGATGATTTCGAGAAAACCTGTTCTTTGACAAAACAAGAAGGAATCTCGGAAGACGGATTCAAGCTACGACTTTTTCCATTTTCCCTTGGAGGCAGAGCTCACCAATGGGAAAAGACGCTCAAACCGGGATCTATAACAACGTGGAATGAATGCAAAAGCACTTTCCTCAAGAAATTCTTCTCGCCGTCAAGAACAGCGAAACTGCGATTAGATATCTCCACGTTCACCCAACTAGAAGTAGAACGATGTGCGTGCTGGATTTCACACAATAGATTATCTGTTAAGAAATTCAAAAGAGGACGCAAAGATTCTAAGGTAAAACCGAAACAGAGATCCAAAGATGGAGTTTTATTAGTTTTGCTGCGATCAGCTTTTTGGGTACAAGTATTTCTTAGGTAAAATCCGGATCCCTTTACAATTGGAATGAGAATCCTATTTATACATCTATCTCGTAATCTATGCGTAAATCTCGGAGAATCTTCTCGTAGAAATGCGTGGTAAAGAAATTACGTTTCATACTTGGCATTTTCTTTGATTGATTTCGCCTGGGTGGAAACCGACCCCAACAGTTAGCCCCCCCAACTCGTTAGTTTCAGAGATGAGGATGACGAGTTGTAAAGATAGGCGAGATGGATGGACGAAGTGAATAGTTTGGCGCCGAGGTGTTTATACTTGAGCGCCGAGGTGGATGGCTTGACACTTCAGAAGATTTTTTTTTTGTTCACGTCAAATACCGAGGTGATTGTTTTTTTTTTTTTTTTTTTTTTGCTCAAGTGCCGAGGCGAGCATTTTTTTTTAATGTGCCGAGGCGCAAAGTTTAATGTCAAGGCGTTCTCAGCGAGACGTTAGAGTTTCGTCGGGTGTTCTTCCCATCTATACTGGATATTCACCTCGGTCCCACCTGTAGGAAACTGTTTTTGCCTCGGCGCTTTACACACTTCGTGACACTTAGATAAATTTCGGTTTTTATCACGTTGGACTGTGATCTGGGCCTGTGATGACACCCGCTTGGGCCTGTGTTCTTCCCTCGGAGGCCCATTATTTGTTTGCGAAGAGTCGGTCCGTCTCGGAAGTGGAAGCGTCTCGCGTGTTCCCGAGGTGACGCGCCCCGACGCGCGAGCTCTTCTATAAATATCGAGGTTTCTCCCAAGTCCTTCATTATCTTCATTCCCCGAAATTTCTCAAAGGTTCGCTCTCTCTCTCTCTTCTCTGCTTTCTCTCTCTTGTTTATGTTTAGATTTTGGTTAGGGTTCTTCGAATTTCTACCGAGCCGCCGCCATCCGCCCTAGTTTTCCGATCGATCTTCAAACTTTCCGATCTATCTTCCTGCTCGCGAAACTTCCGAGGTCAAGTGATGTCTTCCTCTTCTACTCCCCAAACCGAGGTGATACATGAAGAGTCGACGAATAAGCCCCGAGGTGGTTTGGGTTCGGACACTGTTTCTATTACTTCCCGAGGTGGGACGAGTGTTCACGTAACCTCTTTCCGAGGTGACCCGGAGTCTAGAGCCTCTTCCTTTGACCGAGGTGAATCCGCCCTTGAGGACTCCGTTGGCTCCGCGGTTTCCCCGACGTTGTTGGGACGAAAGATAATTCCGTCGTCCGCTGATCGTTCAGATGGACCTTGTGCAGCAAGTTCTACCGAGGCGAACGATTCTGAACTGATGCGTCTAGCCGAGGCGAGTAGTTCTAGACTCGCCGTCGTGAAGCCCGAAGATGAGGATTGGGATTGGGACCCAGTTGCCGCGAGGCAAGAGCTGGATCAAGTCCCGGAAGAAAAAGATAGTCGCTGACCCGCCTGGTTCTTCTCCCTCGACACCCGTCTCCTTGGCGGATATTCGTACTCGCTTCGGAGTTAGTGAGGGAGTGAAATTTAAGCTTCCTTCCCCCACGGACCGAGCCGATAAGCCTCCTCCGGGTTATTTCACTATGTACGAGGTCTTTCTCTCCGAATGCTGGTTATGGTTTCCAATCCCTTCGCTTATCTCGGAGTACTTATGGTCGCGGGGCCTCGCCTTAGCTCAATTAACACCTCGGGCTCTGAGACATCTTGTGGGGCTGTTAACTTTGAGTTACGAGTGCAGAATCGAGCTCTCCCTTGATCATCTTGAAAATCTTCTAGATGTTCGTCGCAAGCCGAAAACCGAGGTGTTCTATATCAGTAACAGGAGAGACCGAAGAGTCATAAGAGATTTCCTCGTCAATGATGCTTCCGTGTCGGAAGATTGGATCGAGAAAACTAAGATGGAATGGGGCAAAATTGGTAGATGACCGGAGTGAACCTTGGGCATTCTTTCTGTGAATCAAGACTCGATCTGATTATGCTGATACAGATATTTTTTCTTACTTGCAGTTCGTCGAATTCTACTTCGGTGCCCAGAGGATGTTTGGGAGATTATCGAGGTGTTCAACCGAAGAAAAGTTCGTTGGGAGAAGACCTTTTCATTTCAGCGAATTGAACGTGCCGGCGCTCTTTACCTTAGCGGCTATCAAGTGGGAGATTCAGAACCTTCGAGCGCTTCCAAGGACTCCAGGGTAAAGATGGTACAGAGACTAACTCTTCGCGAACGACAAACCTGGAGGCAAAAAGGATTGCCGAGGAGAAGAAGTCAAAAGGGGCGAAATCCCGGGGACCTGCTCCTGAGAAAAGTGCTGAGAAAGCTCCCGAGCCGAGGAATAAAGAGACAGTCCCCGATGAGAGAAAGAGGACTTCTGGAGAACCAACTTCGACGGCGGCCTCTGATCTTCGGCCGGAGACTTCGAGCGGAGCTAACCAGGTAGTGATTGGTCTCGAGTCCGGAACAAGACCCAAAGAATCGGTTCTCGCGGGGCACCGTGGCGGAGATAAGGTCGCGACTAAAAAGGACAAGAAGTCTTGGAAAAGACTTGCTGCTGATGCGTCCGGCGCTCCCGAAGTGAAGAAGTCTAAACAACGAAACAGCTAACAGTGAATGCTAAAGAGGCTAGTATTCCTGAGGTCGATCCTAGGACTACCGTTGCATCCTACAATGACCCCGAGGTCGCCACCACACTCTTTTCCAAAATCCTTGCTCCCCACAGTCTTTTTCCACCTCCAGACACGCTCGCGAAGCGGAAAAAATAAGCGCAGATGGCTCTCAAGGGGACTAAGGTAAGATCTATTTCGCAGATTTCCTTTCGGTTTGTTTCGTGTTCCATGGTTAAACCCCCTTTCTCTTTTTAGTTTATTACCGCAGCCAATAAGGTTATTCTCGGGTACGAGATGGATGCCCGAGGCGACCAGAGACGCGTTGAGAATGCTCGTCGGGTAGCTGTCTCTCTGAAGACGGAGCTCGTGGAAAATGAGGCTGACCACGCCTGGAAGGTGGAGGAATTCGCAACACGCTACAAGGCCTTAGAGGCCGAAAGGGATGACCTTAAGCGCAAGCGTGATGCGGCCGAGAAGCAGGCCACCCACTCGTCGGATCAGAAGGTTCGTCTGGAAGCCGACCTAGCTTCTCTGCATAGCCAAGTCCAATCAGAACGGGAAATGCGCGAGGCGAACTTTGATCAGGCCCGCAAAGAGGCGAGGCGTGAGCTTGCGCGCAAATACCAAGACAGGGTCTTGCGTGCCGAGGCTAAAGTCAACTTTCTTAAGGGAGATGCTCGGGAGAAGGTCGCCGACCTGGCTGAAATCGAGGAAAACCTCCAATTCATCAGTGTCCTCCAAGGTCACGATCCTCCTACTTTGGAGGATGAGAAAGTGAGGTTGACCGAGCTCAAAGCGCAGCTTGTGGGTGCTTATGAGCATTTCGAGCGACTTGCGACGGATCTACGCAAGGACCTGATGCCTTCGCCGGTGTCGTCGGACGTGCTGCCAAGTCTCCCCGTGGGGGAGACCTTAGAAGTCTCGGCTTCAAAATCTGGGGTTATGCATCCGTCTGGGTCGAATAATGACTCTCCACGAGTGGGTGAGATGCTTTCCGAGAGAAGATCTGGTGAGCTTCCCTCAAAGGATACTGCTACCGAGGTTCCCGAGCCGAACTCTGGCGCAACTTGATTTTTATTTTTATGTAACTTAGCTCCCATTGTCGTTTTTATTATATTCTTTTTTTGGTTTTATGACTTGTTTTGACTTGAGTAATGTTTATGCCAAAGCGTTTTCGGTTCACGTAATGTTTTTGTCGAAGTGCCCGGAAGCGAGCCGTTCATTGGCCTATGACTTTAGCGAATATGATAAGTAAATGAGTCAGCTGTGATTCGGGATTTAGGTATTTTCTCAGGTTGGGACTTGTGTGCCCGAATCATCATTTATCTAATCCCTGATTTGGACCGACGTTGCTCGAGGTTGAACTGTTTGTCGGGTTTTAGTCGATGACCAACGTTATGTGAGAGTTGGGGTTTTAGGTGTTCTTCCAGGTTGGGATTTGTGTACCCGTTTCGAGAACAGCCGTCATAATATATCTCGGGATATACCTAAGAGATATTGGACCGAGGTATACTCGGTTTTAATTTATATAGCGCGCTTTTAAATCCGTGGAGGATGTCGAGAACCTTTTGCGAAGGTTAGGATCCCGTTTGGGATGTGAGAGCTTCGTATGTTGTGGCCAACAACGTACGAAGTGAAAAAAGTTGTAAAAGAAATAGGCTAGGTAAACTTTTATTCGAAAATACTTATAGTTTACAAAGCGTGGGAGTATATAGATATACGTACCCCACTCCCCCCCCCCTTTTTAGGGAGGGGGCAGTTGAACTCGTCGTGTGACGAGTTGCCTACGTACCTCTTTCGAGGATCAAACCGCCCCGTAGTTCATGCTTTGTGATTAGTACTTAGAAGTAGTACTTCTTAAGATGCATTGCGTTCCAGGATCGTGGTACGGTAGCGTCCGTTGAGTGGTTGACTAGCTCGTATACTCCTGGTCGGACCACTTTGGTTATTCGNATGACCTTAAGCGCAAGCGTGATGCGGCCGAGAAGCAGGCCACCCACTCGTCGGATCAGAAGGTTCGTCTGGAAGCCGACCTAGCTTCTCTGCATAGCCAAGTCCAATCAGAACGGGAAATGCGCGAGGCGAACTTTGATCAGGCCCGCAAAGAGGCGAGGCGTGAGCTTGCGCGCAAATACCAAGACAGGGTCTTGCGTGCCGAGGCTAAAGTCAACTTTCTTAAGGGAGATGCTCGGGAGAAGGTCGCCGACCTGGCTGAAATCGAGGAAAACCTCCAATTCATCAGTGTCCTCCAAGGTCACGATCCTCCTACTTTGGAGGATGAGAAAGTGAGGTTGACCGAGCTCAAAGCGCAGCTTGTGGGTGCTTATGAGCATTTCGAGCGACTTGCGACGGATCTACGCAAGGACCTGATGCCTTCGCCGGTGTCGTCGGACGTGCTGCCAAGTCTCCCCGTGGGGGAGACCTTAGAAGTCTCGGCTTCAAAATCTGGGGTTATGCATCCGTCTGGGTCGAATAATGACTCTCCACGAGTGGGTGAGATGCTTTCCGAGAGAAGATCTGGTGAGCTTCCCTCAAAGGATACTGCTACCGAGGTTCCCGAGCCGAACTCTGGCGCAACTTGATTTTTATTTTTATGTAACTTAGCTCCCATTGTCGTTTTTATTATATTCTTTTTTTGGTTTTATGACTTGTTTTGACTTGAGTAATGTTTATGCCAAAGCGTTTTCGGTTCACGTAATGTTTTTGTCGAAGTGCCCGGAAGCGAGCCGTTCATTGGCCTATGACTTTAGCGAATATGATAAGTAAATGAGTCAGCTGTGATTCGGGATTTAGGTATTTTCTCAGGTTGGGACTTGTGTGCCCGAATCATCATTTATCTAATCCCTGATTTGGACCGACGTTGCTCGAGGTTGAACTGTTTGTCGGGTTTTAGTCGATGACCAACGTTATGTGAGAGTTGGGGTTTTAGGTGTTCTTCCAGGTTGGGATTTGTGTACCCGTTTCGAGAACAGCCGTCATAATATATCTCGGGATATACCTAAGAGATATTGGACCGAGGTATACTCGGTTTTAATTTATATAGCGCGCTTTTAAATCCGTGGAGGATGTCGAGAACCTTTTGCGAAGGTTAGGATCCCGTTTGGGATGTGAGAGCTTCGTATGTTGTGGCCAACAACGTACGAAGTGAAAAAAGTTGTAAAAGAAATAGGCTAGGTAAACTTTTATTCGAAAATACTTATAGTTTACAAAGCGTGGGAGTATATAGATATACGTACCCCACTCCCCCCCCCCTTTTTAGGGAGGGGGCAGTTGAACTCGTCGTGTGACGAGTTGCCTACGTACCTCTTTCGAGGATCAAACCGCCCCGTAGTTCATGCTTTGTGATTAGTACTTAGAAGTAGTACTTCTTAAGATGCATTGCGTTCCAGGATCGTGGTACGGTAGCGTCCGTTGAGTGGTTGACTAGCTCGTATACTCCTGATCGGACCACTTTGGTTATTCGATACGGTCCTTCCCAGTTAGCTCCCTGTTTTCCGGCGTTCCGCTCCGCTGTATTTTGAAAAACCTTGCGGAGGACCAGCTCTCCTTCGTGGAACCGCCGACTTTTAACGTTGGAGTTGTAGTATTTTGCAGTAGCCTGTTGATAATTTTGAATGCGGATGAGCGCTTGATCGCGTCTCTCGTTGATTAGGTCTGCTTCATCTAATAGCATGAGATGGTTGAGGCCTTCTTGTCCCGGGAGGAGCCGTCGCCGTACTCCGGGAAATTCCACTTCGGGGGGATAACACATTCCGTTCCGTAGACAAGCGCGAACGGTGTTTCGCCAGTCGCTCTCCTCGGGGTCGTCTGATGCGACCATAGGACTCCTTCCACTTCGTCAGCCCATCTACCCTTCTTGGCGTCGAGGCGCTTTTTCAATCCGTCGAGTATAGTCTTGTTTGCCGCCTCAGCTTGCCCATTGCTTTGTGGGTACCGCGGTGTCGACTTACTTAGTCTGATTTTCCATTTTTCGCAAAAGGATTCGAAACGTGTTGAGATGAATTGCGAACCGTTGTCTATCACGATTTCGTATGGGACTCCGTGCCGGCAGATGATATTTTTCCAGACGAAGTTCTCGACCTGAACATCTTTGATGTTGGCGAAAGAATCTGGTTCGACCCATTTCGAGAAGTAATCCGTCAGAACTAGTAGAAATTTCTTCTGCTTGAAGCGATGCAGCGGGCCGACGATGTCCATTGACCATCGCATGAATGGATAAGGAGAGAGATCAAGGACAGCAGCTCGGTAGGCTGATGAATCGTCGGGGCGTGGCGTTGACATTTTTCGCATTTTCGCGAGAAAATTTCGCAATCTTTCACCATGGACGGCCAGTAATACCCGTGACGTTTTATCTTTATTGCTAAGTATTTTCCGCCACTATGTTTTCCGCAGGACCCTCCGTGGACTTCCTCCATTACTTTTCGTGCTTCTTTTCCTTCCACGCAAGTCATTAATGGTCCCGAGAACCACCATTTGAAGACTTCTCCGTCGAGTAAGATGTACCGAGCGGCCTGGGCTTTGAGTTTGCGGGCTGCCCACTTGTCCGTGGGGACTTCTCCGTCCATTATGTAAGTTCGAATTTCTCCCATCCATTCTTGGTCGCATCCGTACTCGTTCTGCTGGTCTTCTTTCATCGCGGCCGTCTCTTGTTCGTCGTTGGGCTTCTCGGCGTCCTCGGCTGGTTCGATCAGGTTACCGACCTCTGATCTTTGGATGCTGGGTCGTTCGATGAATTCTACTGGGATTACTCGTTTGAGGCCGGGGTCAGACGACGAGGCGAGGGCTGCTAACGCGTCGGCTTGAGCATTTTCGCTGCGGGGAATTCTTGTGAGCTCGAACTCGCTAAATCCTTTCGAAAGTTCTTGGACTACGCTCAAGTATGCTTCCATTCTATCGTCTCTTGCCGTGTATTCCCCATTGAATTGGTTAGCAACGAGCTGAGAGTCGCAGAAGTTCCAAGACTTCGCCGGTTGGAGATGTCAAGCGAATTCCGATCCCTGAGCCTTGTTTTGATGATGAGCCGTCTACGTGAAGTATCCACGTGGAGTCTTCGGTCGGCTCATCTGTTTCCTAGATCGGAAGTTCTATCAGGAAGTCGGCGAGGACATGGGATTTGGCGCAGGTTTTGCTCTGGTACTCGATATCGTATTCGCTGAGGTCAATCGCCCATTTGGCTAGTCTTCTGGATTGGCTCGGGCTGTGTAGTATAGTTCGCAGTGGGAAGGACGTCAGGATTACGATAGAATGTGATTGGAAATATGGTCTTAGCTTCCGTGCTGACATTACCACAGCGAGGGCCAATTTCTCCATTTGCGGATATCTTGTCTCTGCATCTGCCAGTGTCTGACTCACGTAGAAGATTGGACTCTGTTCTCCTCGTTCTTCTCAGACAAGTACTCCGCTGACTGCGGTGTTGTAAACGGCGATGTATAAGTAGAGGGCTCTCCCTCTACTGGCTTTGCGAGCACAGGCGGGGTGACTAGATACTGTTTCAGCTCTTGGAAAGCCGTCTCGCATTTTTCCGTCCATTCGAACTTCTTGTTGCCTCGGAGTGTGTCGTAGAAAGCTAGACACTTGTCGGTTGACCTTGAGATAAATCGGTTTAAGGCAGCGACGCGTCCTGTCAGCCGTTGTACTTCTCGTTTGTTTCTGGGCGAGGCCATTTGAATTAACCCGTCGATCTGCTTTGGGTTTGCCTCGATGCCTCGGCTCGTGACCAGATATTCGAGAAACTCCCCGGATGTCACCGCGAATCTGCACTTCGCCGGGTTGAGCTTCATGTTGTGGTGATTAAGCCGTTTGAAGCATTCCGTTAGATGGGTGATGTGGTTGTTTACTTCCAGTGACTTTACTAGCATATCGTCAATGTATACTTCCATCGTCGTTCCTAGTGGTCAGCAAACATTTTATTGACTAACCGCTGATACGTGGCTCCGGCGTTTTTCAATCCGAACGACATTACCTTGTAACAGTAGATGCCTCGGTCGGTTATGAACGCAGTTTTTCCTCGGTCGTCGGGGTTCATCAGGATTTGATTGTACCCATAAAAGGCATCCATAAACGAGAGGAGTTTGTTTCCTGCAGTCGCCTCGACGAGGCGATCGATATGGGGAAGAGGGAAACTATCCTTCGGACATGCTTTGTTCAGATCGGTGAAATCGATGCATATACGCCATTTTCCGTTCTTCTTTTTTACGACTACCGGGTTCGCAAGCCAGTCCGGGTATTTCGCCTCGGTGATGAATCCGACTTTAGCTCGTTCGGATCCGAGTTTTCTTCGCTTCTGCTTTATTGGTTTGAAAGTTGGGTCCACGTTGAGCTCGTGGCATGTAACGTCGATGTTGATCGCGGGCATGTCCTCCGCGGACAAAGCGTAGGTGTTGATGTTCTTCTTCAAAAAGTCGATCAGCTCGATTCTGATCGTGTCATCCAGCTCGGCTCCCACTTCTACACATTTCTCCGGGTTCTCGTCGTCCAAGCATATGGATATCACCGGGGCGCACCGCGGCTGGTTATCCTCGGCCTGCTCGGCCTTCTGTAATTGCTACAAAAGTTTTCTGGTGCCGGCCTTCGCTTCCCGGTCAGTTTTTATTTTCTTATGGACGGTTTCCCCTTTGGCTTTGGTTTTGGGGTTTCTTAGTTTGTGCTCGGTCATGAAGCATATTCGCGATTCCTACTGATTTCCCCAAATCGTTCGGATCCCGTTGGCTCCGGGAAATTTCAAACAGAGATGGTAAGTCGAGATTACGGCTCTCATCGAGTTAATCCACGGCGTTCCCATGATAATGTTGTAGACCGGGGGACCTTCGGTTACCGAAAAGTTGACGATTTTAGTCACGTCTTCTGCTAGGACCGGCAGTCTAATCGTTCCTATCGTCATGGTTGAAACAAGCATTTTTTACACTTGTTTGCAATTCCTCAATTGCTCATATCAATACAATATTTGAGGTATCAATCCATCTTGGGAATTTGATTCACTAAGAATACAGAATTTTGTTTAAGCTAAGCTAAATTAAAAGGTTTAAGGTGATAAACAACAATTAAAATAAGAAACACAACCTAAGAGAGAGACTACAAGTTCAATAATATGAAACTAAGCCTTAATTACTACTAATCAAGTACTAATGACGCAATTAACTACTAATCAAGATTGACAAAATACTAAAAACGAAACCAAGGGATGGAATCGTTGATTTGGGAAACTAAATGGACAATCTTGCAATCATTTAACCAACTAATCAAGCCATCTCTATGCCTAGAACACTAATTAAAGACTAATCCATGATGTGTGGCACTAATCCCTTCACTAATCATCCTAATGAACTAATGATGTTTTAGCATTAAAATGATTAGCAAGCATGAATAACAAGTCTAATAGCATGATAAACACCCTAGACAACTAATGATGTTTTAGGCTAGGTATGTAAATCTCTTAGAAAGTTGGTTCAAGCATTTCATCAAACACTTGGTGGGTGTATGAAATGCTTATGATCCAAATAGCAAAAGATTAGCTATTTGGCATTAAGAAGAGAGATGAAAGAATCTATCCTAGATTGCAAGATTGAGCCATTAGAAAACCCTAAATCTAACTCATCCCCAAGTTCCTAATGAACTACTCACTAATCATATTTAAACCCATCAAATCAAAGATAAGAGAAAGGTTAAACATGATTAGAGAAAAGATTAATGGAAGTTCAAGATAGATATTGCGTAAAACTTAAAAGATTCAAAGCAAAATACAAGACTTTTCTCAAAGTGCCTAAAACGTTCTTGACAAGACTAGATAGAATAAAACTTAGGTCTAAAGAGTATTTATAGGAGGGACCCATGAGGATGACAAAAAGAAAAAGTTTGGGTTCGGATCGACGTGTTCATCGATCCAGTTCGTCGATCTGAACCCCTGTCGAATTGGTTCTTCGTCGATCCAAGTTATCGATCTGTATCCTTGTCTCTCGGCTTCTTCTTGTTGGTGTTTGGGTGGTTCGACGTAGTTCGTCGATCCGTTTCATCGATCCGAACCCCTGGAAGTTTGGTTCGACGAGCTACGTCGATCCGTTTCATCGATCCGAACCCCTGGAAGTTTGGTTCGACGAGCTACGTCGATCCGTTTCATCGATCCGAACTCCTGGAAGTTTGGATCGACGTACTCGTCGATCCATCTCGTCGATCCAGCGCGAGAAATCTTCTCCTTCATCTTCTTGGTGACTCCTTTCTCCTCCAAGTGCTATGCAATCCTTCTCCAGCTCCATCCACGCCTCCATAATGTCCTTTTCACCTGATCAAGACTCCAAATGCACCGAAACATGCAAAAGAACATGCAAAGAGATCCTAAACTCTAAATGATCGAAATGCAATACAATGATGCTAAATAAGGATCCTAAATGATGACAAACTTACACTAAATGAAGAGAAATATGAAGCAAAATATAGACATATCAACTCCCCCAAACTTACCTTTTGCTTGTCCACAAGCAAATGAAACACAAGCTAAGGAGAGAGGTTTGAAAGTGGGAGCTCAATATCCAAGATAGTTAACAATAATAATCAACTCAATATCCAAGTTCTTAATTCTAGAATGCATGTGAATACTTCCTACTCCAAAAGAGTTAGCCATGCCCATCTCAACATTCAAGTGCACTAAGAATTTAATCAAAACAAGTCTCCCTATCAAACCAACTCTTTAACATTCATTAAGATCAAAACCATGAATCATGACATTGCAAGGATAGTGAATTCATTTGGTTTAAGGACTGGGTTTTGAGATAAAAATGATCCCAATTCATCCAGTTTTGCATTTAAGTAAGGGTAACACTCAAAAGGATTGAACCATGTGCATAATGCTAAAGGTAAGAAACAAGTGATGCATACAAGGATAGACTATCATCTACCCGAAATACTATGAATGATCCTACACCCCTCTCATTCATTTTTTTTTTAGCTCACTCAACCCTCTAGAATCTACCCTTTCATCAAGGCTTTTGTGCCTTGCTCAACCCTTTGAATTTGGAACATTTTTCTCTTTTTAGAGCCTTAAGGGGGAACTTCTTCAACTTAGCAATTTTGGTGAATGGAGTAGTCTACACTTTATTAATTTAGCTCTTCTTTTGATTTCTTGGTGGCCTTGCATATATAAAATTTTCATTACTTGGCCTTTTGGCTCTTTTGATTTCTTAAGACCACCTAGCACTTTTTATTTACTTAGAGTTATTCCTTTTTTAAAAACTCAAGACTCTCCATTTCAAACCATTCTTCCCCTTACTTTCCTCCAACCCTTTTAACCATCATCTCTTTCTTCCCAACTACTCCACAACTCATCAAGCATAATCACAACCAATTAAACCCCCAAATCCTAAGCCTAAAGCTAACCTCAAAATGCAAGGTTAGAATCTACATGAAAGTCTATACTTGTCGTTTCAAACCTAACACTTTATGCTAAGTTCAATCGAAATAAAGGCCTCACAAGTAGCAACACAAAAACAATTGGCTTCAAAGGAGGTAAGGTTTGGTGGGAGTTCTACTTGAGCTAGCAAGAGGGTGGCAAAGTGAGTAAGAAAGCTCAAGTATTTTCAATCCATGAATTCACTTTCAATGCAAGCATGATAATTAAATGTCCAAATTCGGTTTAAGTAAGTAGAGTTGGCTTTCAAATTCAAGACCATATTTTAACCAAAAACTAGTGACAAATGAGGTGGTCCAAGCATGGTTCTTCCTTACTTTCAAATTCATTCACAAGCATTAAAGAACTACTAACTAGGGTATTGAATTGATTACAAGAGTTAAAAATCTACAAGGATAGGCTCATCATTGCTCCCTATGCATATGCAAACAACCTAAATGAGAAAAATTCTAGACTCAATTCTAAAATGTTAACAAGTGCAAATGCAAACTAAATGATATTTTTTTGAAATTTTCGAAATTTTTTCATTTTTTTGGTTTTTCTATGCCTTAGATGAGACTCAAATATACATGCTAAAGAAAAAATAAGATCACAAAACACAAAGTCAAATACCATACTCCCCCAAACTTAAATTACACAGTCTCTTGTGTAATCCAAGCTTGGAGAAGATTTCAAAATGCAAAAATAAAAATAAAAACTAAGTGGTATTTACAGTGGTTTTAGAGTGGTACCTTGATCAAAAAGGTATGGAGGAGGAGGAGTATGAATCCATGGAGTATGATGGATTGCTTGATTGAGGAGTGGGGGATCGCATGACTCTCTTCCCACGCCTCCTTGTCTCATAGGAGGAGGGGCGTGGCTCATCCTCATGGCTTTGTGCACTTGGGGTTCCTTGAAAAGAGTGGCGCCTCTCCACAATATGGTTGTCCCCTTCTTGATCCTCATGCTGCTCTTCTTGATGTCTTGAGGAGGGAGCCTTGTTTCCCTTGGTCGTGAGGTCCTTGATTTGCCTCTTCATCTCCTTGA
>JAHZTW010000040.1:697554-719219 GCA_020283515.1 Alliaria petiolata
CTACTCTCTACTTGTGTTCCTTGTGAGGAGACAGGTTCAAGAGGTTTGAAAACAAAGACTTCCAGCTATCCTTTAGAACACCACAACTCGTTAACACTTCTTGAATCCACATGCTATAAAGCCAACCTTAGGTAATGTTTCAGTGTACTTACCACAAGCTTAGCAATCTCCCAGTTTGAATCCAGATCCTTTCCTTGATAAAAATTTTGAACTCTAGCAGTGGTATTGCCACATAACTTTACAGATTCTTTTCCCTTCCTTAATGCCTGAACAAGACATTCTTCATTCACCTCTCCTATTTTCTCTTCCCTTAGTCAACTGCTGCCCATTTTCAGGATGTTCAAAGATCTTTTCATTGACTCTTCTTTTGCTTTGGAAGTCACGGGAAATAGTGCTACTCTCTACTTGCGTTCCTTGTGAGGAGACAGGTTCAAGAGGACTCACTAATATTGTTCCTTGTGAGGAGACAGGCTCATGAGGTTCTTTGCACTATTCCCCGACTTAGACTCTTTTTTTTCTTTTTTTTCTCAAGGGAAGATCAAGGAGAGACTGCAATGGCTTATGTGTTCAGACTGAAAGAGGAATCAAGTTCTGCGCATACCTAGTTCTTATAAAGGGATCTGAACACGCCATGTTAGACTGATTACACTTGCAGCTTTCTACTTAGTAAGACATGTAGTCAACTAGTATAGCAATGGTTCTTACAAGTGTCAACTTCCTGCGGTTAGTTCCAAGAAAAGCTGAAAGTTCCAACTGATTTTGACTCAACAAAACAAAAATTTTCAAATTTTTTGACTCAAGACAGATTCTCAAAACAAAACACAAAGTCAATAATCACCTCCCCCAGACTTAACCAACACTGTCCCCAGTGTTATCAAGCCCGTAGTTGGTTAAAAGAAAGATTAGAAACAACTTAAAAGACCAGATAGAAGACTTACCTTCGTCTACGCGTGGTGTCGATCGACACTATAGTGGTGTCGATCGACACTGGTCTGAGTCGAGTCCAATGTCGCCTTTTATTTCAACTGACTAAAATTTAAGAATTCTAAAACGAAAATAAAAATAAAAACGTACCTAACAGTGGGTTGCCTCCCACTCAGCGCTCGTTTTCAGTCATTAGCTTGACTGTGTCGGGGTTCAGACGTCTGGTGGATCAGAGGGTGGCATCGAATGCTTCCTAGACGAATGTCTTCTCATCCATGGCGGTGTATAGGCATTAAGTGCATGAAAATGACCAAGGAAATGAGGAAAAACAGCAGGGTGGGCCTTGAGTTCGGGTGGGACAGTTCGTTTTTCCTGCAGCATCATCAAAAGAAATACCAAGCCCTCTACGAAAATCTCGTGGTTTGCCTAAGCGTGAAGCGTCTTTTGAACCTTTGGTATTCTTATTGACAAGATCAGGGGGTTTGTAACTGATTCTAGGAGGTACATACCTTTGCTTCCTTCGAGTTTTCTGATCTATAGGATGTGGAGGCATCCGTTTGACCACTGGTGATGGATTTGAAGCATTGGAAGCAGCTTCTGGTGTGATCTGCGTAGGGTGTCGATCGACACTAGGAGTGGTGTCGATCGACACTAACTCTACAGCTCGGGTTTCTGCACTCTTTCTGCAATTCAGCTCTGCAATCCTTGCTTCCATGATGAAAACATCTTCCTCCATCAATTTGACATTGTTTAGACTTTCATCCTCGCCCAAGGTCCCGAAGAGATGATTGTTTCTACTCCAATCTTCAAGTTCAACAACTTTCTCAGAATTTTCAGCTAATGCCTCTTGAATAGCCACTTTGTTAACTTGCTCTTTAAAATCCAACTCTTCTCCAGCGATCACAGCAATGCAAGAGATGTGTTTGGATGTTCCAGTAGTAGGGATAACTTTGTAGAAAACTCCTTTGTCAACATTAGAGAAGGATATTCCCTTATTCGGCATGTCTACAACTGCTCCCACTGTGGCCATGAATGGTCTTCCAAGAATAAAAGGCATGACAGAATTCTTGCTCAATTCTACCACCTGAAAATCAGTAGGTACTAGACAATTCCCCACTTTGACAAGCAAGTCTGGAATTGTACCATATGAGACTGTGGTGGAAGAGTTGGCAAACTCGAGGGTCATATTTGGAGGTTAAATGTCAGCATTTCCTAACCTCTCTGCAATGTCCTTTGAAATGAGGTTAACACTAGCACCAGAATCGCATATAGATTGTTGAAACTCAACTCCTCCAATGGAGCATGGAGCTACAAACATCCCGGGATCATTAATCTTCAGCAGTTGCTTCATTGGCGGTGGTGTACCCCTTGCTTTGTTGAAGAGTTCCTCAATTTCTTCAAGACTCTCTCTGCAATCCTTAAAGAAAACCCACAAAGGATAATCCTCCCAAGCTTCAGCAAATGAGATCGCATTGGAGATCCTTCTTACCTTCTTGTTGAAACCAGCCAACTCTTTCGCACTAATGGGCGGCCTAAGGTGTTTGGGTATAGAGGATAAGAAACCTTGGTCTTGTACACTCTTTCCTATGCAGTTTGTGAAGCTTTAGGCGTGTCTGTCCAAGTCTGGGAAGGGTGTCGATCGACATGCAGATGGTGTCGATCGACACTAGACTTTTGTGTCGACTGACTCGTGCTGATCGAGTTCGATTTAGGTCCGTCAGAACTCGAAAAATCGTGTTTTCTACTGGTGTCGATCGACACTCAGTGGTGTCGATCGACACCTTCTCTGCAACTCGAGTTTCTTCCTCTTCAGCCTCAAATTCCACGATTTCTTCAACATTTAGCCCCTTTTCAGCTCTGTTTGAAGGCTCCTTTCATTTTGAATCGTGATGGCATTCACGTGGTGTCTCGGATTTGTATCCGTCTTTCCAGGAAGAAATCCCTCTTGTCTCTTCAAAGCTCCAGCAGTTTGAGCAACTTGAACATCCAATTGCTTCATATGAGTACCTAGAGACTCAATTTTCCCAGTAAGATCCGTGTTCAAAGCATCAATTTTCCCATTGAAATCCACTGTCATCTTCTGTTGTCCTTCCAGAATCTGCTCTAACATAGACTCCATCTTATTGTCTTGTGCAGGAGGCTTCTGGTAAGAAGAAGAACCATAGCTTCTCTGGAAGTTGTTGTTCTGAAAAGGCTTCTGGTAAGAAGAAGAACCATAGCTTCTCTGGAAGTTGTTGTTCTGAAAAGGCTTCTGGTAAGAAGAACCATAACCTTGCTGATTGCCAAACCTTTGACCTTGAAAACCAGCTCCATTAATGTAGTTAACCTCTTCTTGTTCTGGCTCAAAGATCTCTTCTTTTGTAGCAAACTGAACTTGCCTCTTTCCCACCAAAATGTTATGTACGCTGTCTAGCTACCTGTTAACCTCAGCTATTTGGCTTCCTCCATTCACTCCAGCGTGTTGTCTCATTTCAAAGTCTATATTCTTGGTGCTGTTACAAGAGGCCAAATTCTGTATAAGCACCATCGCATCGTCTGGATATCTGATGTTGAAGTTACCATTGCTCGCAGCATCCAAACCCATCTGGTACCTCCAGTCGATCCCTCGGTAAAAGATTCCGAGAAGCTGCGGCTCGCTGAACCCTTGGTGTGGGCAGTCCCTTTGGTAAGCCTTGAATCTCAGCCAATAAGCTTTGAATGCTGCAGTGGGTCCTTGAGAAAATGCAGTGATCTTCGTCCTAAGCTCTTCACTTCTTGCATCATCAAAGAAGTTGCGTAAGAATGCATTATTTGTCTCTTCCCAAGTGGTCAAGGATCCTGGATCAAGCTGCTTCAGCCAATATGATGCATCTCCAGCAAGCGAATAAGGGAAAAGATTGCAGAAGAGATAATCATAGGACACTCCATTAGCCTTGATGGTTAATGCCAAGTCCTCGAATCTCACAATATGGTCCATGGGATGTTCATTGGGAAGACCATGGAAGGGATGTTGAGCCACCAATGTGTAGTAGGCGGGCTTCGGCTCGAAGTCATTCCTCTGGAATGCAGGAGGACGGATCGCAGCTCTATTAGCATAGAACTGGTATGGGCGGTTGTACTCGCCAAGTGTTCTTCCACGTCCAACGTCTGCAGCTTGTATTGCTTGCTCAATGATAACAGCTCCATTATCATCAAGTCTATGGCCTCTGGGATTCCTTCGGTTGCCTTCTGCGTCGAACAAATTGCCTTCGGCGTCGCGAATCAAAACCATAGGCTCAGCCATTGTCGTCTGCGCTGGGTGTCGATCGATGCTATTGGTGTCGATCGACGCTCGTGCAGATCGACGGTTCGTACGTTCCAAAGGACCGAGCTCCTGGTTCAATGCGACTAGTTCCTTTTCCTTGTTGCTTTTGGTACTGGGCATGCACCTGAAACCAAAGATAAGAAACTAAATTAGTAACCAAAATGAAAACAAAATCTAGTCAAAATCCTAGTACTAGATTCCGTAGGCAGCTATTACTTCCCCGGCAACGGCGCCAAAAACTTGATAGGGCTCAGGTTTTACCCTAATAAAACTACTGCAAGTGCACATCAAATGCAATTGTAGTATAAGGAGTATCGAAATCCCAAGGGAAGTAGATGCTACACTAAGGTTTCTAAATTCAGATTATGCTAGGTCGAACTGAATGAAAGTAAAACAAAGCAAGAAATAAACGAGCAATCACGAATTAGGGTTTCTTAAAATCAGGAGACGAAACTCTAGGTTCAGAGAAATTCTCAGGTGATCTAAATTGCAGGTCTAAACAGAATGTTAGGAAAATATTTAGATCCGTTCTTGAACTCGAAACATAACAATAAAATCAACAAACTCTCGCTGCAAAGACTTTCTATGTCTAAACACTAGAATTCCAAATCTCTTTGCAAATCCTATCAATTCAGACAAGCATTAAAGTTCAGGTTCAATTGTTCACAAAATCCCTAAACCAAATCTCTTTACGAATATGAATTTTGCTCATCTAACACTAGTTCAGGCAATTAATAATACTCTCGCATCTATTAATTAACCAAAGATCAGATTCTAGGTCGCGAAGCTAAAATCAGCATTAAACACAAATCCAGATGAAGAACTCTAATGATTTTATCCTAACAATTTTATTCGACCTAACAATTCATCAATCACCTTTGAAAACCCTAAACTAACTAGCAAACTACTTAGACATGGTGAATGAAGAAAACATCATGAATAAAGAAGATTACATAAAAGAAATCAATAGAAACAAAGGAGTTCCAAATCTGCTCTTAAGGAGCCTAATTCTTCTCTCCAAAATCTCTCTAAAAATCTCTCTCTAAGTCTCAAAACAGAAAATAGGAATAATNAATTCTTCTCTCCAAAATCTCTCTAAAAATCTCTCTCTAAGTCTCAAAACAGAAAATAGGAATAATAGTTGGTGGCTAAACAATGCCTTGAAAATCTATATTTATAGGCAAACTCGCGTCAGGGGCAAACCTGTAATTCTTCAAAACTTGGAATGATTTCCTTTTTGTAATGGAAATCCGAACAATGCATCGGTCTTCACTGGTGTCGATCGACACAGAGGGTGATATATCAACATGCTAAATTATGAGTATATCAACTCTCCCAAACTTGCCTTTTGCTTGCGCTCAAGCAAACAAACATGACAAATCTAAGAAAGAGGTTTAAAGGTGGGAGCTCAGTATCCAAGAATGCCAACAAACATAATCAACTCAATGTCTTAGTTCTTAATTCTAAGATGCACTTGAATTTGTCCTACTCCAAAAGAGTTAGCCATGTTCATCACAACAATCAAATGCACAAAGAACTCAATCTAGATAAGTCTCCCTATCAAACCAACTTTTTAACATTCATTAAATTGCAAACCGTGAACCATGACAATGCAATGCAAGCGAATTCATTTGGCTAAGGGACTAGCCTTTGAGATAAGAATGATCTCAATTCATGTGGCTTCCAATTCGCACAAGGGTTTTCACTCAAAAATGTTTGAACTTCATGCATAATGCTAAAGGCAAAAGACAAGTGATGCATACAAGAGTAGACTCTAATCTACCCATAATGCTATCAATAGCCCTAAACACCTCTCATTATTTCTTTTTAAGCTCGCTCAACCCTCTAAAGCTACCATTTTCTCCCAAGTCTCATTGTGCCTTGTTAAACCCATGAAATTCATTCCACTTCTTCTTTTAAAGCGCTAAGGGGAATCTTCTTCAACCTTTATCTCATAGCGAATGGTGTGATGTTTTACAAACTTAGCTCTTCTTTCTATTCCTAGTTAGCCCTTTCTTTTCTTTGGCCTTTTGGCTCTTTTGATTTTTTTTCTTTTTCTCTTCTTAAGGATACCTATAACTTTTTAAACTTAGAGCTATACATTTAATCACACAAGATCTACCATTTCAAACTATACTTCCCTTAGATCCTTCCAAGCCTTTATCACCCTTTCCTTTCTACTCCTTTCCACAACTCAACATGCCAAATGCAAGCATATAATTCCAAAATCAAAGCACCAAGCAACACTACGACCAATACCCCAAATCCTAAGCCTATAACTAGCCCCAAAATGCAAGAGCTAGAATCTACATGAGAGCCTAAACTTGTCGTCTCAAACCTAACACCTTATGCTCAGTTCAATCTAAATAAGACCTCACAATAAATATCACAAGAACATTTGACTTTTAAGGAGGTAAGTGATATACTCATAATTTAGCATAATTTAGCATTCATTTTAGATAGCATTGCATGTTCTTTTGCATTCATTTAGCCACTTTTAGTCCCATTTGCATCCGTCTTAGAGTGTAGTGAGTTTTAGCTTGCATATTTGTACATATTGAGTCCTTATTAGGTGTCTTGGAGGCTTGTAGGGTCTTATGGAGTGATGGATGACGAAGAGGAGGAAGGGGAGTGGCCAAACAAGGAGAAGAGTTCTTTTGGGAGCATATCGACCTTCAAGTCGGCCTACCAAGGTCGATACAGCCTGGCAGGGAGAACGGGAAGAGCGTATCGACCATTTGTATCGACCTACTAAGGTCGATACAAGCCGACCCGGAGTTCTGGAGAGAGCGTATCGAGCATTTGTATCAAACTACTAAGGTCGATACAAGTCCCAGCCGAACCTTGAAGACAATCTTTAGTAGCGTATCGAGCGGCATATCGACCTAGCAAGATCGATACGCTGCCCGATTATTAGACTTAAACCGGTTGAATACCCGGTTTGTTCCGAATTGACCCGGTTCGTCCACTGTTCACTATAAATACTAAATGACCTAAATTTTCCTAAGTATCTTTTAATCTTTTGTTCTTACTTAGAAAACTTTTCCTCTTTGGTTTCTAAGTGATTTTGTAAGACATTTATTTGAGTTTATGCAATTTAGTACTTATCTTTCTTAGTCTTTCGTACACATCTCTCTAATCATGTTTATCTTCATCTCTTTCATAGGATTTGAGGGTCTAATCATGATTAGTGAGTAGTTTCCTTATAATCTAGGGATGGGTTAGATTTAGGGTGTTTCATGGATTGATCTTGATGCCTAGGATTATATTCTTTCATTTCCCTCATTGTTTAGTGTTCTAAATGCTAGTTTAGCCATGCTCAAGCTAAAACTAGGCCTTAGGGAATTTCTCACCTACAAGGTGTTTGTTGAAATTCCCCAACCAACTATGCAAGAGATTTACATTCCTAGCTCATGTGGGTGATTTTCTAAGGTGTTTATTAGCAATTTAGAACTGTTTCATAATGCTTGTTAGCTTCTTTTTCACAAATGAGAGTTTGTTCTTGATTAGGATGATTAATGAATGGATTAATGCCATGAAAGTGGATTAGTCTTGATTTTGAGTTCTAAGCTTAGGGATAAGCTTATATTGTGGTTGATTGGTATCAAAGATTAGTTCTTGGAACACCTTAGATTGATAACCTCATCTTTGGATTCGTTTTAGTTATTTGATAATCTTGCTTAGTAGTTAATAGTCTTTAATTTACTTTTGTTTGGTTTGTTAAATTCCTAAACTATTATGCTAGCTTAGATTAATAAGTTTTATGCATTCTTATTGTCACAATCACACCCATATGGATTGATCCTCAAACACTACAATGACATGAGCGGGGTTTGAGTAATTGTTTAAGAACAAGGAAAAATTCTCTTATCAATTTGGCGCCGTTGCCATTTAGGTTTTGATTTGTGCATTAGGATTTTAATTTTACTTGAGACTAAGCTTTATTTTTCTTTCATTACTAATCTATCTTGCTTGGACCACTCTTTTTCTCTATAGGTACATACACTTGAGCTATAGTTGCTCCAACACCAAGAAGACTTTGCTTCGCGAGTTTGGGGTATGGATCATGCACAAGGTTTGGGTGGTAATGGACAACCACCAAGGCGCTCTAGACACATTGGGGTTGGTGATTCTCCTCGCGCGTATACTACTCGCCAAGGTATCATCCCTCCCACGGTTGGGCACAATAGCTTTGAGATTAAGAGTGGGCTGATTTCAATGGTTCAACAAAACAAGTTTCATGGGTTGGATATGGAGGACCCATTGAATCATTTGGATGAGTTTGAAAGAATATGCAGCTTGACCAACATCAATGGTATGGGTTCAAAGCACTAAATAAACAAATTAAAAGCTAATTAACTACTAAGCAAGATTATCAAATGACCAAAACGAATCCTAGGATGGGGTTATCAATATAAGGTGTTCCAAGAACTAATCTTTGATGTCAATCAACCACAATATAAGCTAATCCCTAAGCTTAGAACTCAAAAGCAAGACTAATCCACTTTCATGGCACCAATCCCTTCATTAAATCATCCTAATCAAGAACAAACTCTCATTTGTGAAAAAAAAGCTAACAAGCATTATGAAACAGTTCTAAATTGCTAATAAACACCTTAGACAATCACCCACATGAGCTAGGAATGTAAATCTCTTGCATAGTTGGTTGGGGAATTTCAACAAACACCTTGTGGATGAGAAATTCCCTAAGGCCTAGTTTTAGCTTGAGCATGGCTAAACTAGCATTTAGAACACTAAACAATGAGGGAAATGAAAGAATATAATCCTAGGCATCAAGATCAATCCATGAAACACCCTAAATCTAACCCATCCCTAGATTATAAGGAAACTACTCACTAATCATGATTAGAGCCTCAAATCCTATGAAAGAGATGAAGATAAACATGATTAGAGAGATAGAGATGAAAGATTATGAAAGATAAACACTAAATTGCATAAAACTTAATAAAATGTTTTACAAAATCACTTAGAAACCAAAGAGGATGGTTTTCTAAGCATGAACAAAAGATTAAAAGATACTTAGGAAAAATTAGGTTATTTCCTATTTATAGTGAACAGTGGACGAACCGGGTCAACCCGGAACAAACCGGATATTGACCCGGTTTAAGGCTGACAATCGGGCAGCGTACGAGCTTTCTAGCTCGATATGCAACTCGAAACACTGCTTCCAAAACTCCGGGTAGATTCATATCGAGCTTGGTGCCTCGATACAGATGTCTGATACGCTCCTCTCGTTCATCCTGCCAGGCCGTATTGAGCTTGGTAGTTCGGTACCAAGCTCGATACACTTCTAAAGATTGTCTGCTTCTTGTTTGGCAAACTTCTATTCCTCCTCTTTGTCATCCATCTCTCCATAGAGATCCTCCAAGCCTCCAAAGCATCTAATAAGGACTCGTTATGTACAAACATGCAACATCCTAAGATAAAAATCACTAAACTCTAATATGAATGCAAAAGGGACTAAAAGTGGCTAAATGAATGCAAATGAGGATGTAAAACTATCCTAAATGAGTGCTAAAATATGCTAAATTTTGAGTATATCATAATGTTCCATCTTTTTGAGCTTGATTGTATAGTCCAGATAACACTTCGCTGCATAGGATTAATAGGTATGGGGATTGTGGGTCCCCTTGTCTGACTCCACGTTGAGGAACCACTTGTCCACTTGCTGCTCCATTGATTAAGAAAGAGTAGGTGACCGTACTAAAATATTCCATTATCCAGTGTACCCAAGTTTTGTGAAAACCTTGTCGTTCTAGAACCAGCTTGATAAAATCCCATTCAAGGAGATCATAAGCCTTACTCATGTCCGTCTTTACAGCCATTGAACACCTTTTCCTTGACCCTAATGCTTTAAGATAGTGTATGACCTCATGCGTTATGAATACGTTATCTGCTATTGCTCTTTTCGGGACGAAGGCAGATTGATTCTCGGACACTATGTTGTTTAATAGTGGTTGCAATCTCCTTGTGAGTAGTTTAGAGATGCTCTGATAATATACCGTACACAGAGCAATCGGTCGGTAGTCTGCCACAGCTTTTGGTCCCTGAATCTTTGGGATGAGTCTGATATGAGTTGCATTGATGGTTTTTGGCAGGTTACTCGAGATGAATAAGCTCTGGATTTCCTCTACAATATGCTGACCTACAGCTTCCCAATTTGACTGAAAGAAACTGGCCGAGAAACCATCCTGCCCGGGAGCTTTGTCTGGGTTAATCAAGAAGCAAGCCTTCCGGATCTTGGTAACACACTTTTTAGAGTGTTAGGGAGTCCAATGACCCACCACTAACCGTTGCAGTATAGTGTATGGAGTATCAATCTATTTGAGGTCGCTTAGTTAATAGATCGGGTATTTCGTTGTCACAAGTCAAGTTTGAAATGATAAAAGGTTGGGACTTTACAACTAGAAACGACTAAAGAATGGATCTTGTGTCACTCAAGACCATAAAAATAAGAACTTTAGACTACTTGAGCAAGAAGTAATAATGTAAACGATAAAAGAGATAAGCTTTATAAATAAAAGAAGGATCAAGATGGGTTTTATGAACTAGATGACTCTCGGATTGTTTAACAAGCTAAACCTTTGGGATCACATCAAGAGTTGGTCTTAAGATGGTGATTCTTATGTAAAGGGATCTACAAGACGTTTAGCCCATGGTGTTTGGATCTAAGCTCTTTGAAGCTCTTTTAACCCATCAAAGTCCTTAAAGAGACTACTCACTCGCCATTAGAGAAACCTAGAAATCCATAAAGATAAGAAGGTTACTCATAGCTTGCAAGATAGTCAAAAACAAGAAAAGAAAGAAGTTTAAACAAGAAATGCTACGAAACAAGACTTGAAAACTTCAAAATAACATAAAAGGTTCAAGCTTTCAACAAAGCTATAATGGTGAAAGAAAAATAAGAGTTTCGGTTACAAAAGACAGAAAATAAATGTGGAACGCGAGAGAGAGATAAGCGTGGGGGACAATGTGTATTTATACACCAAAAAGGAAAAATCCTAAGCGTTGGGACCATTTGCGGGAAATAGGTACTATTTTGGACTGTAGCGTATCGGTTCAAGTCGTGGAAGCAAGCTGAAATGCTAAATCCTTGTGTTCTTCGGGTAACCTCCATATCGGGGATCGATTACGGGGTCTTGCCATTGTGAAGTCCGTTGCCTGCTGCTAATATCGTGCTAATGCGGATGCCTTGCTCCGATATCCGCCTTCGAGGAACACCTTGTGGGATCTTCATTCCGGGATACCTGCTTCGGGATCAAGTCGCTGCTACTCGCCCATGCGCTTGCCCGTATTGGCTAAGGAACTGTGATCCGTGCCCGATATCATCTGTTTCCTCCTCCTTGATCCCTCCTTTGACCTTCTTCCTCGGACCATCCTCCATACACATTAGTACCTGAGAAAACACTCCAAAACATGCAAGAATATGCAAAGACCTAACCTAATGCATCTAGACCTAACATGAATGGAAATGAAAAAAAAACTAAGACAAAAGTGCATGAATGAGATCCTAACTAGTATGAAATGCAAGTGAAAAATGTGTACATTGTAGAGATATCAACACCCCCAAACTTGCCTTTTTGCTTGTACTCAAGTAAAAGCCAACTGGAGGGGCGAGGTTTGAAAAAAGAGAGTGTAAATTGATAACTAACTTTTTAGATGGTTTTATCAAACGTAAAGCTTAGTTTTGTTCTTGTAATACTTTAGGAATCAATCCAAATTGGGGAGTTTGAAAGCTACCAAGAATACAAGAGCTTTGGTAAATTTAAGTTAAATTCGGATAATTTGGAGAGAAATTATGTAAACACTATTTGCAATCACTAAATTGCTACAAAAACAATTTTAAAATCCCTACTGGAGGGTTAACCAACTACTATATGACTTCTAAACAATAAAACTACCGAGCTACTAATTTTAGAAAATCAAACTCTAAAACCGGAATAACTAGTAAATTTCTAGAAACCAAAGATGAATTTTAAAAACTATTAAATAATATCTAACGACCTTAAAAATATTACCAGGCTATTAAATAAGACTCTACGGAATTTATAAAGTATTTAAACTAGCATGAACAAGACTTTACGAATTTAGAGACTAAAAAATATAATTTTTAAGAAGCTTAGACAAAAGACTCAAACTTTAGAACTAGGAAATGATGGCTTAAGTTTTGAAAGGCTAAAAGTGGATTCAAGGTCTAGGATCACGCTTAAGGAGGTTCAAAATTAAAACTTTGGATTTTGAAAACATAGATCTACACATTGAAGTGCTCTCTCTAGGCCTTGAGAAGCCAAGCTAGATTTCTCCATGGCGTTTGGAAGAAATCATTTCCTCAACCTTTCCTCCTAACCATTGTTCGTGGTGGAAAGAAAGGGTGAAGAACATGAGGCATAAATCTCAAAATGGCCTAACTAGCTCCCTAAGCATCCATGGCATTTAGGAAAGGATGAGCTAGCCTCTTGGGTTTGGGTTAAAGGGATCTCCTAAATCTTTTTCGTACAAGGAAATCTCTAAGATCAATGAGATCTTTCTCAAGAGTCTCTAGGCTTTAAAACCCCCAAATCCAAGATGAGATTAGGTTAAGTTCAAGAAAAACAAAGCTTAATCCCTAAGAACCCCCTTAATCACCCCAACCTTAAATCCTCGGTGGATTACTCACTACGCATGATTAAAGCATGAGAAAACGTAAGGGCAGAAAAGATAAACATGATTAAGCGACTAAGCAAGAAAGATTATGAGAAGTACTTAAGATTAAAAACAAAATTAAGGTTTTACAAAATATGAAAAACTTGAAAACTAACAATGGCGATTTTTCGCCTTAAGAAGAAGGAGACAGATCGTAAAGATTTGAACATTTGCCAAAAATAGGGTAAAAACCTTTTATACCAAAAGGGTAATGGTCCTCTCACTAAACTCCAAAGCGTGAGCTGTCCGGATAAGGTTAGAGATCGACCTGAGTCGTCGATCTCTCACTCGATCTTGCGCATAGAACGTCCTCTTTTGCCTGATCGTTGGGTCGATTCGGTCGGGTCGATCGAGTGCTTCTATCGATCCCCTGGCCGATCTTCAGACCATCGAGTCGGGACCTCGATCTGGTCCTCGTTCTTCCCGGGCTTAGTTTCCGTGTCCGTACTCACGTTCGATCATCTTGGTTGATAGTGACCTTAATCTCCTTCCTTAAAACGACCCGAGTGTCTCGATCTTCTGGTCGATCTCTTCTAGATCGACCTACCTAGCTCTTGCTCCACCTCGATCTCGGTTCCTTTGCTTCATGGCCGAGTTCTTCCAAGTATCCATAGGCTCCTTTTCGATCCTTAGCATATCCATGCACCCTCCATGGCTCCAGTGTATCTAAAACAACCTGAATATGATGCAAGAATGCAAGAGATATGCAAATGCTAATGCAAAGTGTCCTAGGACCTAAAGTGAGACAAAAGTTACAATTTCTCTAAGTATGAATGCAATTATGTCCTAAATGCAAGCAAAATGAATGAAGTATATGAGTATATCATAAATCCGAGTCCAAAACGCCATTTAAAGGGTGGATCCTGTTCATGCTTATCAGTCAACTCACTTGGTTAAGGGCCAGGTCACGAGCTAAAAGTGAACTCGTCGTGCGAACATGTTAAGTGTTTAAATGGGATCACTCATGGAAGGAATCTTCTTAATGCAAAATGCTAAGGGTACAAACTAATCTACGCATATAAGGATAAATTCCCATCTCCCCAAACACCTACTTGTTTTCTACCCTAGTTTAATTTGTCCCTTCCTAAGCTACTCTTTTCTTTTTCATTTCGCCTTATACATGTTTCCTCTCCTCGATTCACCCTGTCTGGTAATCTTTGGGGGACTTCTTCTTTGTTGGAGATCGGTTTCGGCTTTTTTTTTGCTCCTTTGTTGCGTTCCTTGCTTTTCACCTTTAGTGTTGTTGGCCGGTTTTGACTCTGATGTGTTGGCCTTCTTTACTTCTTTGGAATCGCCTTTTCTTCTTTTTGTTTCGAGCCTCTTTTGTAGCCGCCATCTCCTATTATGTGTCCCCGTCTTACTCAGTGAACTCACCTTCCTTCCTTCTCCTTCCTTAGATAAATACTCAGAACCCACCCTTCTTAGTCTAACCAGAGATATCGGCCTATCATATCGCTGTCAAGCCGTTTACAGATATAAACCACCTAACCTATTGTTGACTCAAGTTGTGAGTCAACATCTACATGAGAATCCAACCTTGTCAGCCTAAACCCAACACTTTTTGCCTAAGAAGGTTCAAACATTTATTCAAAGGCCTCACATACGCTCACAAAAATGTTTATGGTTTCAAACAAAGGTTAAGGTTTCAGGTGTGATCTGGTACTTGGACTAGCAAAATGGTGGTGAAACGGAAAAAGAAAGTCCAAGTGAAATCTATGAGTTGATAACAAGCATGAACAAGATAATTAAATTTTAAGTATTACCAGTTCAAGTTCAATAGGGAAATGGTTCAAATCACAATGCATTAGCCAAGAACGAATTTTACAAGATGAATTCCAAATGTGGTGTTGCCTTAAGTTCGGTTTAATTCAAAATGCATCAAACAAACAAGAACCTAGGCATTGACTTCATGGCTTAAAAATGGCTATTTACAAGGATTCACTACAATTTACACCCTATGCGAATGCTATGAATCCCAAATGAATGCATCTAGATCCAATCTTAAAATGGAAATGCAACTAAATGATTTCTTTTTGTGGGATAATTTTCAAAAAAAATCAATTTTTTTCATTTTTTTTTTTATGCAAATAGATGAATGCATGATATCTTATTCTAAGTGAATGCATGTATATGTACTCCCCCAAACTTAAATCACACAATCCCTGTGTGATAGATGAGAGGAAGAATACATACATAAAAATGCAAAGATTCAAACAAAAACAAAAGAAATAAAAAGAAAAAAATGCTTATATACAGAAATTTGGAGTGGTACCTCAGGTGTCGGTGTGATGTGAGGACGTCGTGTCCTCACTGGTCGAGAGCGATGGATTGTCGGATTCCGGTATCGGGGACTGGCTCGCACGTCTCTTCCCCGATATGCTCCCCTCGTGACAAGAGGATCTCCCAGGCTCACTCCTGGTATGCTCCCTTGGGATGAATGAGAAGGAGTGCCTCTACCGAAGCGTTTGGCTGTCAGCTTCATCAGACCCTTCTTATTCTTCTTCTTCATCTTCTGGCTCCTCCGGTTGAATATCGGCTTCAAGCCATGGCGACGACGTCGTTCCCTTCAGCTTGGACGTGAGAGACTTGATTTGGCCTTTGATAGAGTCATAATTTAACATGTTTTATCATTCATATTACATAGTTTTGCATTCACTTATGCATTCATTTATTCACTTTTAGTCCCATTTGCATCCATATTAGAGTTTAGTGAGTTTAGGCTTAGGTTGTTGCATATTTGTACATATTGAGTCCTTATTAGGTGTTTTGGAGGCTTGGAGGACCATATGGAGAGATGGATGATCAAGAGGAGGAAGAGAAGTGGCCAAATGAGAAGGATAGAGGATGTAGCAGTATATCGAGCTTGGTATCGAGCTACCAATCTCGATACGATCTACCAGGGAAGACGAAGCATTCATATCGACCGTTTGTATCGAGCTACTAAGCTCGATACACATCTACCCGGGATTTTGAAGGTGGCGTATCAAACATTTGGATCGAGGTACTAAGCTTGTTACAAACGACCAGGAAAGCTGAAGACAGCGTGTCGAGCATTCACATCGAGCTACCAAGCTCGAAACAGCCTGCGAAAGAAGTTTTTAGAAGCGTATCGAGCTGCATATCTAGCTAGCAAACTCGGCACGCTACCCGATTTTCGTCCTTAAACCGGATTGACCCGGTTCGTCCACTGTTCACTATAAATACCAAATGACCTAAATTTTTCTAAGTATCTTTTAATGTTTTTTTTTCTTACTTAGAAAACCTTCCTCTTTGATTTCTAAGTGATTTTGTAAGAACTTTTATGAGTTTATGCAATTTTAGTATTTGTATTTTCTAATCTTTCATCTTCTCTATTCTCTAATCATGTTTACCAACATCTGTTTCATAGGATTTGAGGGTTTAATCATGATTAGTGAATAGTTCATTAGAAACTTGGGGATGGGTTAGATTTAGGGTGTTTTAGGGTTGATCTTGATGTCTAGGGTTAGATTCTTTTGTTTTCCTCCTTGTTTAGTGATCCTAATGCTTGTTTAGCCATGATCAAGGCAAAACTAGATTTTAGGGAATTTTCCACTGACAAGGTGTTTGATGAAATTCCCCAATCAACTAAAAAAGGGATATACATTCCTAGCTTGTGAAAGTGATTGTCTAGGGTGTTTATTAGCAATTTAGAACTGTTTTATAATGCTTGTTAGCTTCCTTTTCACAAATGAGAGCTTGTTCTTGATTAGGACTATTAATGAAGGGATTAGTGCCATGAAAGTGGATTAGTCTTGCTTTTGAGTTCTAAGCTTAGGGATTAGCATATATTGTGATTGATTGTCATCAAAAATTGATTCTTGGAACACCTTAGATTGATATCCCCATCCTTTGATTCATTTTAGTTAATTGTTAATCTTGCTTAGTGAGTAATTAGTCTTTAAATCGCTTGATTAATGCATTTATTGCTTAATTAAGGTGTTATTTACTTTTGTTTGTTTTGTTTGCTTGGTTTGATCACTTAGGTTGATAGTTAAACTGAAACCATTTATACTTGCCTAGATTAAAGAGTTTTATGCATTCCTATTTTCACAATCATACCCAATTGGATTGATCCTCAAATACTACAATGACATGAGTACGTTTGAGCAATTGATTGCTTGAGAAAAAAAGATTATATCAATTTGGCGCCGTTGCCATTTGGGTTTTGTTTTGTGCATTAGGATTTTAATTCTACTTGAGACTAAGCTTTATTTTTCTTTTGATTACTAATCTCTTTTGCTTGGGTTGCTCTTTGTCTATATAGGTGTATGAACTTGAGATTTAGTGGACACAACAACCTAGTTGAGATTCTAGACAACATTCACCGCTTGACTAGGGGAGCTATTGTGAGAAGAGAGCAAGAACGCCTAGCACATATTCAAAGTTTGGATATGAATAACCAACAAAGATTGGGTGGTAATGGACCACAACAAGGAGCTCAAGGGAATGAAGCTGAAGTCAATAGAGTTCCCCAACACCCTCCACGCCCACCTAGGCACATTAGAGCTGTAGATGCTCCTAATACTCATGCAAATCGCCAAGGCATCATCCCTCCTCCAGTTGACAACAACAACTTTGAGATCAAGAGTAGGTTGATTAACCTTAGGCAAGGTCTCTTTGCCTTATACGCAGCCTCTTCTGTTGAAGACTCCTCGAGTCTCTCCATGATCGCATCTTCATCCCTTTCAAGAAGATGTTTCTTCATGGTGCATGGTATCGCATGATAGAACTTTTTCCCATCTATATTGGCGAATGAGACTCGCCTATTGGGCCAATCCATGATGGCTCCTGCAATGGCTTTATAAAAGAGATAAGCTTTATAAATAAAAGAAGGATCAAGATTGGTTTTATGAACTAGATGACCCTCGGATTGTTTAACAAGCTAAAGCTTTGGGATCACATCAAGAGTTGGTCTTAAGATGGTGATTCTTAGGTAAAGGGATCTACAAGACGTTTAGCCCATGGTGTTTGGGTCTAAGCTCTTTGAAGCTCTTTTAACCCATCAAAGTCCTTAAAGAGACTACTCACTCACCATTAGAGAAACCTCAAGATCCATAAAGATAAGAAGGTTACTCATAGCTTGCAAGATAGTCAAAAACAAGAAAAGAAAGAAGTTTAAACAAGAAATGCTACGAAACAAGACTTGAAAACTTCAAAATAACATAAAAAGGTTCAAGCTTTCAACAAAGCTATAATGGTGAAAGAAAAATAAGAGTTTCGGTTACAAAAGACAGAAAATAAATGTGGAACGCGAGAGAGAGATAAGCGTGGGGGACAATGTGTATTTATACACCAAAAATGAAAAACCCTAAGCGTTGGGACCATTTGCCCGAAATAGGTACTATTTTGGACTGTACCGTATCGGCTCAAGTCGTGGAAGCAAGCTGAAATGCTAAATCCTTGTGTTCTTCTGGTAACCTCCATATCGTTTCGGGGTCTTGCCATTGTGAAGTCCGTTTCCTGCTGCTAATATCGGGCTAATGCTGATGCCTTGCTCCGATATCCGCCTTCGAGGAACACCTTGTGGGATCTTCATTCCGGGATACCTGCTTCGGGATCAAGTCGCTGCTACTCGTCGAGGTTCGCCCATGCGCTTGCCCGTATTGGCTAAGGAACTGTGATCCGTGCCCGATATCGTCTGTTTCCTCCTTCTTGATCTCTCCTTTGACCTTCTTCCTCGGACCATCCTCCATACACCTTAGTACCTGAGAAAACACTCCAGACCATGCAAGAATATGCAAAGACCTAACCTAATGCATCTAGACCTAACATGAATGGAAAGACCTAACCTAATGCATCTAGACCTAACATGAATGGAAATGAAACAAAAACTAAGACAAAAGTGCATGAATGAGATCCTAACTAGTATGAAATGCAAGTGAAAAATGTGTAAATTGTAGAGATATCAACACCCCCAAACTTGCCTTTTTGCTTGTCCTCAAGTAAAAGCCAACTGGAGGGGCGAGGTTTGAAAAAGAGAGTGTAAATTGATAACTAACTTTTTAGATGGTTTTATCAAACGTAAAGCTTAGTTTTGTTCTTGTAATACTTTAGGAATCAATCCAAATAGGGGAGTTTGAAAGCTACCAAGAATACAAGAGCTTTGGTAAATATAAGTAAAATACGGATAATTTGGAGAGAAATTATGTAAACACTATTTGCAATCACTAAATTGCTACAAAAACAATTTTAAAATCACTACTGGAGGGTTAACCAACTACTATATGACTTCTAAACAATAAAACTACCGAGCTACTAATTTTAGAAAATCAAACTCTAAAACCGGAATAACTAGTAAATTTCTAGAAACCAAAGATGAATTTTAAAAACTATTAAATAATATCTAACGACCTTAAAAATATTACCAGGCTATTAAATAAGACTCTACGGAATTTATAAAGTATTTAAACTAGCATGAACAAGACTTTACGAATTTAGAGACCCTAATGAAGACATTTAAGCTAAACAAAATAAATTTTAAGAAGCTTAGACAAAAGACTCAAACTTTAGAACTAGGAAATGATGGCTTAAGTTTTGAAAGTATTTATAAAGTATTTAAACTAGCATGAACAAGACTTTACGAATTTAGAGACCCTAATGAAGACATTTAAGCTAAACAAAATAATTTTTAAGAAGCTTAGACAAAAGACTCAAACTTTAGAACTAGGAAATGATGGCTTAAGTTTTGAAAGGCTAAAAGTGGATTCAAGGTCTAGGATCACGCTTAAGGAGGTTCAAAATTAAAACTTTGGATTTTGAAAACATAGATATACACATTGAAGTGCTCTCTCTAGGCCTTGAGAAGCCAAGCTAGATTTCTCCATGGCTTTTGGAAGAAATCATTTCCTCAACCTTTCCTCCTAACCATTGTTCGTGGTGGAAAGAAAGGGTGAAGAACATGAGGCATAAATCTCAAAATGGCCTAATTATATATGTATATTTTGCATCNAAGAACATGAGGCATAAATCTCAAAATGGCCTAATGATATATGTATATTTTGCATCATTTTAGCATACATATAGTGTAAGTTTATCATCATTTTAGAGTATAATATAGCATTATAGTGTTGCATTTATTCATTTAGAGTCCTAGAGTGTTCTTGCATGTTTTGCATGGTTCTTTGCATGTTTTGGGACCTTATTAGGTGAAAAGGAAGCTTGGGAGTTGAGGATGAACTTAGAGATTGATGCACACCACTTGGAGGGACAAGAAGCAACAAAGAAATGAAGAAGAAGATTTTTGGCAGAAGATAGACGTAAAAGATCGACGAAGCTCACCGATCCAGATTTCCAGGGACACGTATCGACGAAACGGATAGACGAAACACACCGATCCAGATTTCCAGGGGCATGGATCGATGAGATGGATCGACGTAGTCTCGTCGATCTAAAATTCCAGGGAGTCGGATCGACGTACCAGATCGACGTAAAACACCGAACCAGAAGCCAAGACCATGAACCGGATCGACGTCCAGGATCGATGAGTCGTCGATCCATATTTATTTTGGGTGTTGGATCGACGAAACAGATCGACGAACACGTCGATCCAACCCCAGACGAACTCTTTTTCCTTCTTTTCATGGGTCCCCCTATAAATACTCTTTAGACCTAATTTTTCTAAGGATCTTTTTATCTCTTGTTCTTAGCATTAACTCTTAGCCATTTTTTGGCAAAAACCTTGTTTATGCTTTGGATTTGATTTTAATGAAATATCTTTCTTAGATTTCTTGCTTATCTTCTCTAATTATGTTTAGTCTTTCTCTAATCTTTGATTTGATGGGCTTAAACATGATTAGTGAGTAGTTTCCTTAGGAACTTAGGGATGGGGTAGATTTAGGGAATTTTATTGGTTCAATCTTGCAATCTAGGATAGATTTTTTCTAATCTCTTCTTATTAAGTAGTTCTTAATGCCAAATGGCTAATCTTTGCCATTTTGGGAACTTAGGCATTTCATCCACCCACCAAGTGTTTGATGAAATGCTTGAACCAACTTAATAAGAGATTTACATATTCTAGCCTAAGACATTAGATGTTTAGAGTGTTTATCATACCATTTAGACTTGTTATTAATGCTTGTTGATTATCCTAATGCTAACACATCATTAGTTCATTGGGGTAATTAACAAAGGGATTTGAGCCACACAACATGATCTTATCTTGATTAAGAGTTCTAGGTATAGAGTTTGCTTGATTAGTAGCTTAAATGATTGCAAGAATGTTCCTTTAGATTCCCAAATCAATGATTCCATCTCTAGGTTTCGATTTAGTATAATTGATAATCTTGCTTAGTAGTAATCCTTGCTTAGTTTCTTGATTAGCTTCAATTAAGGTTTAATATCATAGTTATTGCTTTAGTAGTATCTCTTTTAGCTTGTAGCTTGCTTTTAATACTTGTTTGTGACTTGAATTTATCCATTTTAGATTAGCTTAAACTAGACTTTGCATTCTTAGTGAATCATCTCCCAAGATGGATTGATACCTTAAATATTGCAATGATATGAGCAATTAAGGAATTGCTAGCAAGCTAAAAACGCTTGTTTCAATTTGGCGCCGTTGCCATATTGGGATTAATTGATCATTAAGATTTAAGTTTGGTTTGAGACTAAGTGATCTTTTTGCTTATTGACCATCTACTTTTCTAGATTTCAGTTTTTCCTTGAATGCATTTGAGATCACAAGGAGACAACAACTTCCAAGGCTTTCAAGACATTGATAAATTGGAAAGGGTTGCTA
>JAHZTW010000041.1:69988-80687 GCA_020283515.1 Alliaria petiolata
TAAGTTTTGGTTGAGTCACAATAATACTGAGTCCTATTTAGTGGCTTTGTGATTGTTCGCTGTCTTTTTGGAATCCACTTTATGGGTTAGGAAGGGAAGAATTCTCTGAGTCCTTTTAGTTTGGACCTCGAATAGCCTTTAAGGCTTGATACCTGTATATGCGTCTTTGAGTTTTTAGTTAGCAAAAGTGAGGTAAGCAGAAGCTAATTTCTTTGATGTTTTGGCAGGTTGCTCTATTCGATTTGTTGAAGAAGTTTGATGGAGAAACTGTGACAGAAGTGGTTCGCCCTAAGCTAGCCAGAATGAGGTACCGCGTAACCAAATCTCCTCCTTACTTGATGTTCCACATGGTTCGGTTCAAGAAGAATAACTTCTTCAAGGAGAAGAACCCTACACTGGGTGAGTCTATTTGATTTTTTTTTTGTGACATTGATGTTTTACAAGGATCGATCCCTATTGCCTTGTTAATTTGACTCATTCTTTTGTCGATGCCACAGTTAACTTCCCGGTGAAGGACATGGAGCTGAGGGATTACATACCATCATTGCCTACAGCACCAGAAGGCGAGAAGGTGTGTTCTAAGTATAATCTAATCGCTAACATTGTACATGATGGTAAGCCTGAGGACGGGTACTTCAGAGTGTTTGTGCAGCGCAAGTCGCAAGAACTATGGTAAAGCTCTCTCGCTTCTATTAAAAAAGTTCAAATTTTTTGGTGTTTTGATGTTCTCAAATGACCTGTTCAAATGTTTTGACGGGTCAATGTTGTGTGTGCATAGAACCGGACATAATTTGAGGATAATGTCAATTTCAGGTATGAGATGCAGGATTTGCATGTTGCGGAGACACTTCCCCAGATGGTTGAACTATCGGAAGCATACATGCAGATATACGAGCAGCAGGAGACAAACTGACTCATCGCTTTAAGAGTTAGTTTCCAGGTTTTTTTTTTTCTTGGATTGAGGAGTGAGATTAGAGGGTTATTTCACAACTTGTTGGAGATAATCTTGAACCTCTTTAAGTATTTCGAATATGCAACAATCAAAGGCTAGAGAGGAATCTGTAGTAGCTATATGGATGTATGATGTTGAAAAAACCGAATGGAAAAACGCAAAGATTGAGTTTTGGGAACAGTCTTGTATGCATCATTTCGAGATTTTGAAAACCCACTTCTTTGTAAGGTATTGTGAAGAAAGTAACTTGTTCAAATTCAGTGTTTTTTTAAAAAAAAAATTCGCAATAAAACATTTGTCTTTTGGGTCCACAGGTTGGTTGTTAACTGTCAACGTTTCAGCTTTGGATAAGTTTTTTGATCTGATTTATTAGAGTAAAAAAAACTCGAAGCTTACTGTTTGTCTAAAAATGAAAAAAATCGAATTCTCAGAAAACCAATAATGAGCATAATGAGAACGAAAATGAAATGATTGTCATTAAGTTGCCAGTAATTTCATGTAATGAGGTATCGAAATTAATAATCACTATTTGCATAAAGGAAAAGAGAATACTATTTAACGTGAGAAAAGAATCTAATTATTTATTTATAACAAAAAAGAAAGGAAGAATCTAATTCGCTATTTCTCCTTTTGGCGGTTCTATTCCATCATTCCAAACAAAACAAATAATTCTTTTTTGGTTCTCTAATAACTAATTCCGGAGAATATGACTTGGTTATGAAAATCATATATTTTGTATAAAAATATTTCAAGAATTGTAGAAAAAAAAGTATAACATTGTGCAATTTTTTTAAAGAAAAGAGTTCGTAACATTCACCCTTTTATTTTATTTTAATCGGAGTTCTGGAGATCATTACCTTTAAAATATTACTGTAAACGAAAACTTGAAGATTCGGGAAAAAGAGAAAACAAACAAATTGAAGATTCGGGAAAAAAAAAACAAAAAAAGAGAGAATCCTTTCGTCTTCTACTTTCTTTCTTCAAGTCGATTCTCTGTTCCATCTTCTTCTTCTTCTCATCTCTCTCGCACAGTAACTGAGCTCACGAACAGGTTTCACGTCTCTGCCTTACGTGCCTCATTCCTGTATAGTTATGTATAGATATGTATTTGCGCATATCTCGTCTCCTCAGTTCTCAGATCTCCGTGAGAAATTAGCAGTGTTCCTCTGTTTTTATTCTTCTTAGTTCGTGTGATTTTTTTGAAAACATCAGTGGAGAATCCAGTATGCTATAAGAATCCTCGATTGCGCATACGTCCTGTGTGATTTTGCCCTCATATTTGTATGGTTTCCTGTTAAATTGTATTCCTCTATCTGTATTTTTGAACTCTAGCTATTTCACTTATGTTCGGTGCTTTAGATTTCGACGAGTTTGATTGAACAAAAACAAACCAATGGAGAATTTCTGAAGTTCAAGCTTGAGTTATCGGGTTTGCGTTACTTTGAGGTGGAATTATAGAGTTGCAATGAATCAATTGTATATGTTTCTTTGATTGATTCAGCTTAGTTTCTGTTTTGAAACTGTATGTTTGCTCGCATGTCAAAATGATTTTTAGTTGCTATATTAGTATAGTGAAAGGTATCAAGAAAAGTCTTATTTTCAGTCTCTCTCAGTTTATTTTCCTTCCTTGAATCCTAATTTTCACAGGTAGTCGTTGGACTGGTCGTCTCTAGGGTAAACAGACAACATGCAAAAGGACAACGGTGGCGATGCTCCATCAGCACCTACCACTCGTGTTCGGCATCGGAAGCGAAACAGTGATGTATGTTTTGCTCTTATTCATAATTTCCGCTTCAGCTTTTACTTATTGAGACACAGTTTAAGGAAAGTCAGTGATTGATTCCTAGGTACTCACATTGTTTCTTGTCTTAGTTAAGTTCCTTTTCTTGTGTTAGGATTTTAGTTATTTGAATCGGTGAAGCTATTCAAAGAGTTAGTTGCTTCATTTTTGTATCTACTTTGGTTGAAAAGTCAACCAATCTTTCTGGTTTTGTAGGTGGTTTCAGGGGAAGGCAAGGCAAATGGAAGCCATTTACTGGTCAATGACAGTAGCAAATACAAATCGTTTCTCATCCGAGCATACTCCACTTTCTGGATGATTGGTGGTTTTGCGCTTATAGTGTACCTGGGTCATCTCTACATTACAGCCATGGTTGTTGTGATCCAGATATTCATGGCACGAGAGCTTTTCAATCTGCTAAGGAAAACTCATGAAGACAAACAGCTCCCCGGGTTTAGATTACTCAATTGGTAATCAATCAACAACACTTGCTCACTTCTGCTCAGCCTTTAGAATTGCTTTTATGTGAATGATGCTGCAAAAGGAACTCAAGACTAAAGCTGGTTCAAATATGTTTTTTGAGTAGTTTTCTTATATTTTGTGAAACGATTTTTTCATTTTTTATGCAGCCATTTCTTTTTCACAGCAATGCTCTTTGTGTATGGTCGAATACTTAGCCAACGGCTAGTCAACACTGTGACTCCAGACAAAGTCCTATATCGACTAGTCACAGGCCTCATCAAGTACCACATGGCAATCTGTTACTCCTTATATATCTCCGGTTAGATTTTGGGTTTGTTTATTACGGTGTTTTTGTCCACTGCTTTTGCTTACACAGTCTCTTTTTTTTTCTTGGTTGCTGTGGAATTGTAGGCTTTGTGTGGTTTATTCTGACGTTGAAAAAGAAGATGTACAAATATCAGTTTAGCCAATATGCATGGACGCATATGATCTTAATTGTGGTGTTTACTCAATCCTCATTCACCGTGGCCAACATCTTTGAAGGAATCTTCTGGTAGTTGCAGAGAGTAACATATGTCACGTGTTCTTTCTAAGGCTTCTTGCTTTTCTTATAGTTTCTAGTGTATTCTTAAGTCTGCTTTGTTAAAACGCTGATTTCATGTGCAGGTTTCTTCTTCCTGCATCACTTATTGTCATCAATGACATCTTTGCATACATCTGTGGTTTCTTCTTTGGAAGAACACCGTTGATCAAGTTATCACCAAAGAAAACGTGGGAGGGTTTCATCGGAGCTTCTATTACCACAATGTTTTCCGCGTTCCTGGTAAGCTAATAAGTACATGTTTATGTAAGCGTTAATGGTTACTAATCTTGCTTCTTTTTTTTTGCAGCTTGCAAATATAATGGGTCGTTTCCTGTGGCTGACATGTCCCAGAGAGGTACTTGGAAGCTTTAGTTCATGTCCTGCCTTCTTTACTTGTAGTAAGATTCAATGACCATTTACGTTATTGTGCTGCAATAAATACAGGATCTATCGACGGGCTGGCTTCACTGCGATCCCGGTCCATTGTACAAGCAAGAGACACATGCTTTACCAGGATGGATTTCTGTTTGGGTAAGGCTAGAATAGAAACTGTGCAATAACCTAAAACAATTTTACCAGAGCAACATTTCTTGCTTCTAAACGAAAAAAGATGTGTTTACGTTGCAGCTCCCTTGGAAAGAGATTTCTATTNTTCAAACCAGAAAATGGTGAGAAAGTGGTGAAAACTGAAGAGATTGTTCCCATGGAATCTGAACTCGCAATTGACAGCTTCAGGAAGACAACTGAACTTGGTTTGGTTTAAATCTCTCTATCTCTCTCTGAATAATCACTTGTTTGGATGATGTGAATCAAATGTTTTGATGATATTAATCACTTGTTTTGAAAAACAAATTCCAAAGCTTTCAAATAGATCCAATCAAACTTTAATTTGTTTTTTTATTCATAGCCAAAATATTTATTTTTCTCATTTTTTTAGCTGTACAAAGCATTTTTTATAAAACACACAATTTTAAGTTTTCTAAAACACACAATTTTAAGTTTTCTAAAAATTTACAATTGTACAGCCAAAATCTTATAATTTCCGAATGAACAGTGCAGACTTTGGTATTGCGTTAGGAGAAGAGCTAAGCATGCCCTGTTATGTACTCTCGAGCACTGGATAGCCTCTGTAGACGAAACTGTGATGGAATTCCCGGATGCTGCTCAAGTTTTGACACTCACGGGAAATTTATGAAGTTTAAGTTGGATATGATTTATGTCGTTCTTTTTCAACCTCTACCGCATGCAGTTTTCACGGAGATTCCAGATCTGCACCTCAATCATGAAATTCTCTCTCAAGCTCCTTGGCTTCTCCCGCATCTTCATCACACTATCACGCTCGATCTTCTCTTTCCGTTTCAGGCTGTGAAAGGTAATCGGATGCACCTCGTCTTCAACCACATGTTCATCATCCATGGCGAACTGAAAGAAATCTTCGTGTGCAGAATCCTTACGTTGTGTATCGTGTGCATATCATGTGCAGAATCCTTACGCTGTGTATCGGCAAAATGTAAAACCTGAGGAGAACAAGTTCAAATCAGAAAATGGTGAGAAAGTGGTGAAACCTGAAGAGATTGTTCCCATGGAATCTGAACTCGCGATTGACAGCTTCAGGAAGACCACTGAACTTGGTTTGGTTTAAATCCCTCTATTTTTCTCTGAATAATCACTTGTTTGGATGATGTGAATCAATTGTTTTGATGATGTTAATCACTTGTTTTGATGATATGAATCACTTGTTTTGAAAAACAAATTCCAAAGCTTTCAAATAGATCCAATCAAATTTTAATTTTTTTTTTTTATTCATAGCCAAAATATTTATTTTTCTCATTTTTTTATTTTTACAAAGCATTTTTTATAAAACACAAAATTTTAAGTTTTCTAAAAATTTACAATTGTACAACCAAAATCTTATAACAATAAAATCTACAATCATAGCAAAAAAACCTATAACCATATTTCTACAACAAAAATATAAAGCTAATCAGATCCTAAAAATTATTAAAACATGAAAAAATACTGGATGTGCAGTTTGTGAAGCTCTAACGTACTGTATTAGTTAATAGTTTAGTATGATGTTATATAAAACAATAAACATATTTCGTGGGGATGAAATGTTTGTCCAGATAACCAAATTGATGATCCAAAACAAATCAAGCAAGTTCTATCTTAACTAGTATATAAGTTTCGTGAGGCAATCTATTCATTTTTAATTGGTTTTGAATTGGACTGATTATATTCCTAATAGAGATCAAACTAAATATTTCCAATCCGATTAAAATTATTGACTTTTTTAATATAAAACCGAAATCTAAACGTAAATAACAAACAAGAAAGCAAACCAAAATTTGATTAATATATTAATTATGTGTTGCGTCGCATATTCAGTGTAGGATTTGCATATATTCGGTGTTGATGTTTGAGATATGTAGCTCGGCTTTCTGCATGTGAATTAATTCCGAAAAACAAGTCACTTTTTTTTTTTGTTTTGTTTACAACTCTAATTATAACCTTCTCCCCCATTATTCATTTGTGTGTTTGCGTTTGCGTTTGCGATTGCGTTTGCGTTTACAGGTTTTCATGTTAGATATTCGTTTAGCAGCAGCAGCAGCTTCCAGTACTTTCACTTTGAATTGGCTCTTCAAAAAATGTATGTTACAAAATTTTCTGAAGAACATTGTACAAATTATTGTGAAAGTAATGTACGAAGAATCGTAAACAAACACACGTCACCAGACATTTGTATATAATTTGAACACCCACACAAAGGAAAAATTGAAAAAAAAATTAAGAGAAAGAGAGAGACAAATATGGCAACAAACAAAAGAAGAAAAAGTAGCCACAATTCACAAAAGTCATGAAAACCGGAAATAACGACGAGTTGTTAACTCAGTAGATGAAGCCAACCACCAGAGCCACGGTGGCTGCGACCAAACCGGTAAACGTATCGGCGGCAACAATGACGGCGGAGCTTGGTTTCTTAGAAGAAGGTCCAGGAGCCGATGCGTGGTCGTGGCCGTCGCCTTCGTGGTGGTCGTGATCGTCGTGCTCCTGAGCCGAGACCATCGCAATCATCGCCAACACAAGACAAGCCACAGTGATCTGAACCAAAATCTTCTTCATCATCATGTTTGTCGAACGCTCTTATATATTTTGCTGCGTATTTAGAAAAAATGTTTATGAATGTGAGAGAAGACACGGATATGTTTTTTTGTTGTCAAAATGAGATTGTTGAAAGTGGGTTTATATAGAGCAAAGTTAGAAACCTTTGGTGTGAAGACTTTTGAAAAACAAAATTCTCGAAAATTATAATTTTTTGTTCTTTTTAATTTCCAGCTTGCTCAAGGCAACAATTCTTTATAGTTATATTTGATTGTTGACTTTCACGATTATTATTATTATTATTATTGTTTTCAATAATATGAAATGGCCCTAGCTAATACAAACGACCCAAACTTAATTCTCGTTAGATCAGTGCCAAATAATCTTATAAAATTTGCCTTTGCCATTATGACGACATTCCATGGACATGAGGTAATGCAAGTAATTTTATATTTGTCAAAAATATTTTAAGTTAGTCAAAGTTTGTTTTTAGAACTTAAGGCCAACAAGTGGTTTAGGAAGAAGGACGTGGAGCCAAATTATTTTGTATATGGTCGTTTTTTTATAAAAAAAAGTCAATTTTACAAACTCATCTCTATTTGCAGTTGACAATCAAATATTCAAATGCAATGATTTATACTTCTTCTATACTCGATTACATCTTTGATAACTACGGATGTGGGATTAAGTTACTATTTTAGATTTTCTTAACCCTCTTTATTACCAAGAACACAAGTAAGCCGATGTGAGAAGTTCGATTTCACACAATTGATGTAGTGTTGTCTAAAAGATTTTCCGATGTTTACTTAAATCATTAAAATAATGTCAAAACGGACTATATGGTTTTCTAAGGAGATTATAGAAATTTCAGGGAAAACAAAAAAAAGAGGAATAAAATACAATGTATTGAAACGAATAGTATTGTGGTACATATGGTTTGTAGGATTGCCCTAGATCCGAGTCAGGTTTAGGTCAATCCATTACATGTGTCACACTAAAGCTGATGATGATCAAATGAATGAAGTTAACAGTATCATTCATTCATGATTGTTATGATAAATGATGCTTCATCCTTGCCTCCGAACAGCTCTTGACGCCATAGCTCGCAGGTTAGCTCTCGCTAGCGACAGATTAGTAGCCGATGAAGAAGAAGAAGAAGTTGCTGCAGCTGCCCCCGTAACGCCAAACGCAGACGCGAATTCCTGTCGCTGCAACCTCAATGCGAATGCAGCATCCCTATCTTGATCCAACCTCATACTCGCCACTCTCCTTCTCTCGCTTCTCTGGCTTCTCTCTTCAGATACAAGCAATCTCGAAAGATCCTCTCTTTGCAACCTATCTTGAAACGCCGTTTCTCTGTTTCTGCTTCTAAGCCTTTGATTAAGGTTTCTAGGACTCGGCGTTTCCTTGCCTATCAAGTTAGCAGAAGAAGCAGCTCTCTGCGCTTCGACCTCTTTAGGGAACAGAAGCTGGATTGTGTTCCAAAGAACCGTGTTCACCGTACAATATCTTCCATTCCTGCATAGATAAATAGCATTGTTAGATAAAATTTTCTTAATCTTTCGATCTGAAACTTCATCAAATTTGATTCTATTTACCCTATTAGTTGCCTGCATTTAGGGCATTTTCTTCCACACTTATCCGCCGCGGATCGCAAACACTTCTTGCAGAAGCTACAGAGACCCAAAATTGAACTATTCAGCACCAAATTCACCATACAGATCTAATTCTATGATGTCGTAGTGAAATAATCTACCTGTGTCCACAAGTTGTAGTACTTGGCTCAAAGCAAATCTCAAGACAAATCTGCAGAATCACAAAGCAAAATTTGAAGTTTAAGAACCCAAATCAAGGAATGACCACCCCAAAAAAAAAAAAAAAAAAAGAGTCTCAAGATTCAGATACATACTGCACAAGACAATTCGTCTCGAAGCTTATCTATGCAAGGAAGCACAGCAGAAGTTGAGTTCTTGTGCTCTGACAATATCTTCTCATCTTTTTCTATTATCTTCTCTTCTTGTGTATCTGTTTTGGTCTCTCTCTTCTTTTTGTTCTTCTTCTCTGCAGATTTTTCTTCTACAACCACAACAGATGAGAAAAACAAACTTTAATGAAACAATCTTTGTGTCTAATTCCATGGATCCTAATGTTTCCAACAAACAAATTTTTTTTCATTTTTCGATAATCCTTATGAAAGCGGAATATCAATTAACGAAAGTACCTTCACGCCTGATTACTTCATCAAGATCAACAACAGGTAACGGAATAGGACTTTGCTTAATCCGCTGCTTCCTGAAATCCATTAAAATAAAAATTGAGTGAATTTCAGAAACCCATTTCCCAGAATTACTGGGGAAAAAGAAAATAGAGGATGTATTTGATAATACCCAAATCTGAAGAACCCTAAAGAAAATCAAAATTTGGGTTACCTTCTTGAACCCGAAGAAGGTGGGGATGTTTTGAATAGAAAATTGGATCGTCTCCTTCGCTTTGAAGAACTTCTTTCAGGGGTATCATCCACCACGAAGCTAGCGATTATCAGATCCTCCTCGTCCCAACCCGCCAAAGCCGCCGCCGATTTGAATCTCGGGCTGATGAAAATGTCTGCGTTCTCACCGTTCTTCTCCCTCCCGATCGCTGCTTCCTTCGATCCATATCCGGAGCGATGAGTAACTCTGGATGGTGTTTCACTCACCATTCTCTTGATTTAGGGTTCGAGTTTCCTCTTGATTCCTGAGAACGCTCCGGTCAAGAGGAAAGAGACGAGAGAAGATAATATTTCTTTTCTAACGGTCGGATTTCTTTTTTAAAATTCTTAATTTCCTCGCAAGGCCGAATTTTTCCTTGGGCCTTTTGGGCCTATTTGATTTTTTTTGCAAAATACATTTTGATTTCTTTCTGTTTTTGACGTATAACTTCCATATTTACTTCACTTTTTTTGTTTGAATTGCCTTTTTTATTTCACTACTCGACCAAAATTACAGCAAAAAATCCGCGAGTGTCAAAAATATCTCCCACGAATGAAACTCAAAAAGAAAATATGCAAAGTTATGACCAATGGGCTTTATTAAACTTTCGAGCTATCCTATTATGGGCCGACAATCCCATATCATCTCTAACTTCGTCTTCCTCCTTTTCCCACACTAACCGCTGCGTTTTATTATCCTTGAAGTTCTCCAGCACTCGATCTCTAAGACCCGTATCTCTCACCTCGCAGAATCTATCGGCCCAATCCGGTGGCTCAACGGGTCGGGTTCCCAAACCGGGTGCCCGATCTCTCGACCCGACATTCTCCTCGTTTTGCCAATCCGCCACGTAAGTCGCGACTCTCCTATAAAACTTCTCCTTGAAAACCTCCCAAACCTGGTATTTGTAGTGGTTTATTACCATAACATCTTTATCCACGTCAGCAAACGTGAATCCATCTTTGAGGTGAAAATGGTGGATAACGTTGATTAGCGTCGCGTTCATCGATTCTGGCCGGAGTATGCTCTTGTGCCTCTCCGGCAAAACAACCCGGCAAGTGTAACCCTCCGTGACTCCACCACGAGGGCGATTTTTCAGACCCGACGGCCCGAAACTGTGGCACGGCGTTCGAATCTCACCGATCTCATCGGAGGCGGTGTAATTTCTGATGACGCTAGTTAGAGTTTGGCCGGAAGGGATGTAGAAGAACTCGTCGACGTCGATAAACGCGACCCAATCGCAATCGCTCCGTGCTCGAATCGCACAATTGGAAAATCCGGCTTCCTGAGTCTTAATCCACGGCCAGAAATGTCTCGAAATGTTGTAACCTCGGCTTTCGAGATCTTTGATCTCG
>JAHZTW010000041.1:198733-222840 GCA_020283515.1 Alliaria petiolata
CTCTATCTCTCTCTGAATAATCACTTGTTTGGATGATGTGAATCAAATGTTTTGATGATATTAATCACTTGTTTTGAAAAACAAATTCCAAAGCTTTCAAATAGATCCAATCAAACTTTAATTTGTTTTTTTATTCATAGCCAAAATATTTATTTTTCTCATTTTTTTAGCTGTACAAAGCATTTTTTATAAAACACACAATTTTAAGTTTTCTAAAACACACAATTTTAAGTTTTCTAAAAATTTACAATTGTACAGCCAAAATCTTATAATTTCCGAATGAACAGTGCAGACTTTGGTATTGCGTTAGGAGAAGAGCTAAGCATGCCCTGTTATGTACTCTCGAGCACTGGATAGCCTCTGTAGACGAAACTGTGATGGAATTCCCGGATGCTGCTCAAGTTTTGACACTCACGGGAAATTTATGAAGTTTAAGTTGGATATGATTTATGTCGTTCTTTTTCAACCTCTACCGCATGCAGTTTTCACGGAGATTCCAGATCTGCACCTCAATCATGAAATTCTCTCTCAAGCTCCTTGGCTTCTCCCGCATCTTCATCACACTATCACGCTCGATCTTCTCTTTCCGTTTCAGGCTGTGAAAGGTAATCGGATGCACCTCGTCTTCAACCACATGTTCATCATCCATGGCGAACTGAAAGAAATCTTCGTGTGCAGAATCCTTACGTTGTGTATCGTGTGCATATCATGTGCAGAATCCTTACGCTGTGTATCGGCAAAATGTAAAACCTGAGGAGAACAAGTTCAAATCAGAAAATGGTGAGAAAGTGGTGAAACCTGAAGAGATTGTTCCCATGGAATCTGAACTCGCGATTGACAGCTTCAGGAAGACCACTGAACTTGGTTTGGTTTAAATCCCTCTATTTTTCTCTGAATAATCACTTGTTTGGATGATGTGAATCAATTGTTTTGATGATGTTAATCACTTGTTTTGATGATATGAATCACTTGTTTTGAAAAACAAATTCCAAAGCTTTCAAATAGATCCAATCAAATTTTAATTTTTTTTTTTTATTCATAGCCAAAATATTTATTTTTCTCATTTTTTTATTTTTACAAAGCATTTTTTATAAAACACAAAATTTTAAGTTTTCTAAAAATTTACAATTGTACAACCAAAATCTTATAACAATAAAATCTACAATCATAGCAAAAAAACCTATAACCATATTTCTACAACAAAAATATAAAGCTAATCAGATCCTAAAAATTATTAAAACATGAAAAAATACTGGATGTGCAGTTTGTGAAGCTCTAACGTACTGTATTAGTTAATAGTTTAGTATGATGTTATATAAAACAATAAACATATTTCGTGGGGATGAAATGTTTGTCCAGATAACCAAATTGATGATCCAAAACAAATCAAGCAAGTTCTATCTTAACTAGTATATAAGTTTCGTGAGGCAATCTATTCATTTTTAATTGGTTTTGAATTGGACTGATTATATTCCTAATAGAGATCAAACTAAATATTTCCAATCCGATTAAAATTATTGACTTTTTTAATATAAAACCGAAATCTAAACGTAAATAACAAACAAGAAAGCAAACCAAAATTTGATTAATATATTAATTATGTGTTGCGTCGCATATTCAGTGTAGGATTTGCATATATTCGGTGTTGATGTTTGAGATATGTAGCTCGGCTTTCTGCATGTGAATTAATTCCGAAAAACAAGTCACTTTTTTTTTTTGTTTTGTTTACAACTCTAATTATAACCTTCTCCCCCATTATTCATTTGTGTGTTTGCGTTTGCGTTTGCGATTGCGTTTGCGTTTACAGGTTTTCATGTTAGATATTCGTTTAGCAGCAGCAGCAGCTTCCAGTACTTTCACTTTGAATTGGCTCTTCAAAAAATGTATGTTACAAAATTTTCTGAAGAACATTGTACAAATTATTGTGAAAGTAATGTACGAAGAATCGTAAACAAACACACGTCACCAGACATTTGTATATAATTTGAACACCCACACAAAGGAAAAATTGAAAAAAAAATTAAGAGAAAGAGAGAGACAAATATGGCAACAAACAAAAGAAGAAAAAGTAGCCACAATTCACAAAAGTCATGAAAACCGGAAATAACGACGAGTTGTTAACTCAGTAGATGAAGCCAACCACCAGAGCCACGGTGGCTGCGACCAAACCGGTAAACGTATCGGCGGCAACAATGACGGCGGAGCTTGGTTTCTTAGAAGAAGGTCCAGGAGCCGATGCGTGGTCGTGGCCGTCGCCTTCGTGGTGGTCGTGATCGTCGTGCTCCTGAGCCGAGACCATCGCAATCATCGCCAACACAAGACAAGCCACAGTGATCTGAACCAAAATCTTCTTCATCATCATGTTTGTCGAACGCTCTTATATATTTTGCTGCGTATTTAGAAAAAATGTTTATGAATGTGAGAGAAGACACGGATATGTTTTTTTGTTGTCAAAATGAGATTGTTGAAAGTGGGTTTATATAGAGCAAAGTTAGAAACCTTTGGTGTGAAGACTTTTGAAAAACAAAATTCTCGAAAATTATAATTTTTTGTTCTTTTTAATTTCCAGCTTGCTCAAGGCAGCAATTCTTTATAGTTATATTTGATTGTTGACTTTCACGATTATTATTATTATTATTGTTTTCAATAATATGAAATGGCCCTAGCTAATACAAACGACCCAAACTTAATTCTCGTTAGATCAGTGCCAAATAATCTTATAAAATTTGCCTTTGCCATTATGACGACATTCCATGGACATGAGGTAATGCAAGTAATTTTATATTTGTCAAAAATATTTTAAGTTAGTCAAAGTTTGTTTTTAGAACTTAAGGCCAACAAGTGGTTTAGGAAGAAGGACGTGGAGCCAAATTATTTTGTATATGGTCGTTTTTTTATAAAAAAAAGTCAATTTTACAAACTCATCTCTATTTGCAGTTGACAATCAAATATTCAAATGCAATGATTTATACTTCTTCTATACTCGATTACATCTTTGATAACTACGGATGTGGGATTAAGTTACTATTTTAGATTTTCTTAACCCTCTTTATTACCAAGAACACAAGTAAGCCGATGTGAGAAGTTCGATTTCACACAATTGATGTAGTGTTGTCTAAAAGATTTTCCGATGTTTACTTAAATCATTAAAATAATGTCAAAACGGACTATATGGTTTTCTAAGGAGATTATAGAAATTTCAGGGAAAACAAAAAAAAGAGGAATAAAATACAATGTATTGAAACGAATAGTATTGTGGTACATATGGTTTGTAGGATTGCCCTAGATCCGAGTCAGGTTTAGGTCAATCCATTACATGTGTCACACTAAAGCTGATGATGATCAAATGAATGAAGTTAACAGTATCATTCATTCATGATTGTTATGATAAATGATGCTTCATCCTTGCCTCCGAACAGCTCTTGACGCCATAGCTCGCAGGTTAGCTCTCGCTAGCGACAGATTAGTAGCCGATGAAGAAGAAGAAGAAGTTGCTGCAGCTGCCCCCGTAACGCCAAACGCAGACGCGAATTCCTGTCGCTGCAACCTCAATGCGAATGCAGCATCCCTATCTTGATCCAACCTCATACTCGCCACTCTCCTTCTCTCGCTTCTCTGGCTTCTCTCTTCAGATACAAGCAATCTCGAAAGATCCTCTCTTTGCAACCTATCTTGAAACGCCGTTTCTCTGTTTCTGCTTCTAAGCCTTTGATTAAGGTTTCTAGGACTCGGCGTTTCCTTGCCTATCAAGTTAGCAGAAGCAGCAGCTCTCTGCGCTTCGACCTCTTTAGGGAACAGAAGCTGGATTGTGTTCCAAAGAACCGTGTTCACCGTACAATATCTTCCATTCCTGCATAGATAAATAGCATTGTTAGATAAAATTTTCTTAATCTTTCGATCTGAAACTTCATCAAATTTGATTCTATTTACCCTATTAGTTGCCTGCATTTAGGGCATTTTCTTCCACACTTATCCGCCGCGGATCGCAAACACTTCTTGCAGAAGCTACAGAGACCCAAAATTGAACTATTCAGCACCAAATTCACCATACAGATCTAATTCTATGATGTCGTAGTGAAATAATCTACCTGTGTCCACAAGTTGTAGTACTTGGCTCAAAGCAAATCTCAAGACAAATCTGCAGAATCACAAAGCAAAATTTGAAGTTTAAGAACCCAAATCAAGGAATGACCACCCCAAAAAAAAAAAAAAAAAAGAGTCTCAAGATTCAGATACATACTGCACAAGACAATTCGTCTCGAAGCTTATCTATGCAAGGAAGCACAGCAGAAGTTGAGTTCTTGTGCTCTGACAATATCTTCTCATCTTTTTCTATTATCTTCTCTTCTTGTGTATCTGTTTTGGTCTCTCTCTTCTTTTTGTTCTTCTTCTCTGCAGATTTTTCTTCTACAACCACAACAGATGAGAAAAACAAACTTTAATGAAACAATCTTTGTGTCTAATTCCATGGATCCTAATGTTTCCAACAAACAAATTTTTTTTCATTTTTCGATAATCCTTATGAAAGCGGAATATCAATTAACGAAAGTACCTTCACGCCTGATTACTTCATCAAGATCAACAACAGGTAACGGAATAGGACTTTGCTTAATCCGCTGCTTCCTGAAATCCATTAAAATAAATATTGAGTGAATTTCAGAAACCCATTTCCCAGAATTACTGGGGAAAAAAAACCAGAGGATGTATTTGATAATACCCAAATCTGAAGAACCCTAAAGAAAATCAAAATTTGGGTTACCTTCTTGAACCCGAAGAAGGTGGGGATGTTTTGAATAGAAAATTGGATCGTCTCCTTCGCTTTGAAGAACTTCTTTCAGGGGTATCATCCACCACGAAGCTAGCGATTATCAGATCCTCCTCGTCCCAACCCGCCAAAGCCGCCGCCGATTTGAATCTCGGGCTGATGAAAATGTCTGCGTTCTCACCGTTCTTCTCCCTCCCGATCGCTGCTTCCTTCGATCCATATCCGGAGCGATGAGTAACTCTGGATGGTGTTTCACTCACCATTCTCTTGATTTAGGGTTCGAGTTTCCTCTTGATTCCTGAGAACGCTCCGTCAAAAGGAAAGAGAGGAAGGAAGATAATGTTTCTTTTCAACGGTCGGATTTTTTCAAAAACATTCTTTAATTCCTCGCAACTCGCAACGCTTAATTTTTCCTTGGGCCTTTTGGGCCTATTGATTTTTTTGCAAAATGCATTTGATTTTCTTCCTGTTTTTGACGTATATCTTCCATATTTACTTCACTTTTTTTTGTTTGAATTGCCTTTTTTATTTCACTACTCGACCAAAATTACAGCAAAAAATCCGCGAGTGTCAAAAATATCTCCCACGAATGAAACTCAAAAAGAAAATATGCAAAGTTATGACCAATGGGCTTTATTAAACTTTCGAGCTATCCTATTATGGGCCGACAATCCCATATCATCTCTAACTTCGTCTTCCTCCTTTTCCCACACTAACCGCTGCGTTTTATTATCCTTGAAGTTCTCCAGCACTCGATCTCTAAGACCCGTATCTCTCACCTCGCAGAATCTATCGGCCCAATCCGGTGGCTCAACGGGTCGGGTTCCCAAACCGGGTGCCCGATCTCTCGACCCGACATTCTCCTCGTTTTGCCAATCCGCCACGTAAGTCGCGACTCTCCTATAAAACTTCTCCTTGAAAACCTCCCAAACCTGGTATTTGTAGTGGTTTATTACCATAACATCTTTATCCACGTCAGCAAACGTGAATCCATCTTTGAGGTGAAAATGGTGGATAACGTTGATTAGCGTCGCGTTCATCGATTCTGGCCGGAGTATGCTCTTGTGCCTCTCCGGCAAAACAACCCGGCAAGTGTAACCCTCCGTGACTCCACCACGAGGGCGATTTTTCAGACCCGACGGCCCGAAACTGTGGCACGGCGTTCGAATCTCACCGATCTCATCGGAGGCGGTGTAATTTCTGATGACGCTAGTTAGAGTTTGGCCGGAAGGGATGTAGAAGAACTCGTCGACGTCGATAAACGCGACCCAATCGCAATCGCTCCGTGCTCGAATCGCACAATTGGAAAATCCGGCTTCCTGAGTCTTAATCCACGGCCAGAAATGTCTCGAAATGTTGTAACCTCGGCTTTCGAGATCTTTGATCTCGACGATTATATCGTCGTCGCTGTTGTTGTCGTAGATGAACCACCGTTGAACGCCGATTCCAGCGTGGTACATCACCCATTCTCTTAGAACCGCGGCTGCGTTTCGCGTCATGGTGCAAACGCACATATCGAACGGTTTCCTTCGAGGCGAGCGAATGATCCGACCCAGACTGCGATCCGGTTGAGCGATCGATGGAAACATTCCGGTCCCTCCTTTGATTCTAACCGAGACTTTAACCGGTCCGTGGACCGATTTTGGGGCGTCTAACACAGCTAATGGTGTTCTGCACCGTACGATCTCTTGTGCCGCCGAGATTACGTTTGATCTTATTAACCGATTGTGTTTCGCGAAATCCCAGCCGTACACGCACTCGTATCTCGACACGTCAGCAACTCTTCCTGGCCGTAGATTTAGCCCCTTGACGAAAACCACAGTGGAGTTATCGTGGTCGATCACGGCGTCATAAACCAGCCAATCCCACCGGTGAGTGGGCCCAGCAGGGAGGTGATCATCCGTTATCCATCTCGAAACGGCAAGCGATATGGTGTAACCACGTGGCGTTTCAGGGCACCGTACGATCTGACCGCCGAATTTGTCGCTGTCGACTGCCGTCGGATGCTCCTTCCGTAGCTTCGATGAATCCCCGCCGGAGGAGAAAAGGCAAACGAGATCGTCTTTGGAAAATAACGGAAGAGACTGAGGGTATTTTAGGAAAACTAGTGTCTGCTCAGGTAATTTCACCGCCTCACGAATCGAAATTGCCGGAGACGGCGTTACAGACTCGCCGAGAACCGCCCTGGCCGTTGAGAAGTTTATCGTCGAACGTACCACCGGACGAAACTTCCCTGCTAAATTTAGTTTTAGTTTCTGATAAATTAAATTTCATTAAAAAAAACCGTTCGAATTTGAAAATTAGAAAACCGTTCGGGTCATTAATTTACCTTTGAAGACGAATATGGTAGAGAAGAGAACGAACGAGAACACAAACAGAACGACGAACCAGAAGAACGTCTTCCACGAGTATACGACGTCGCCGCCGCAAACTCCACCGAGTTTCCTACGATTTTTCATCTCTTACGCCGCCGAAATCGCCGGCGCCGGCCGTCGCTGATTGTAGAACAATGATCTAAGTCTTTTTTTTTTTTGGGAAACGAAAAAAAGTTTCGGTCTCGTCTTCTCTTCCTCTTTTCTGGCCCGCGAGGATTTAGGTTGATGATTAGCAGAAGAATATAATTTGGTAATTCTGTAATATCTGTTTTGTTCTTCAATTTGAGTAAAAAAAAATTCCTGAAGAATATCAAGGAATGTCACGAACTTGGAGAACGATAAAAAACAAACAAAAAAAGACTGCTCACTAAAACTACTGGTCTCCGATCAAATTTAATTCCTTTTTTAAGGAAACGAATCAATTTACTTTCGTTGACGGTTTTTATTTTTCTTTTACTTCAATTTTTTTTGACGTTTGAGTTTCAGAAATTTTTTTACTTATTTATTTCTCGTTCGGTAATTAAAAGGTAATTATGTAATTTTTAAAAATAAAATTAAGATTCGGATACCTTGCGTAATATATTTTCACGCCATGATATCTTTACAGCTTTTCTTTGACGTTGAGTTCCAGAAAATCTCACTATTTAACTTGTCCGGTAATTAAGTTTTTTTGTTCAGGCAAATATTGAACAAAAATTAAGAATCGGATACTTTGCGTGTTAAATTTTCACGTCGTAATATCTTTACAGCTTCGATAAATTAAATCACTTTTAATTATTTATTTTTTTGGTTTTGATTTTCGGACTGAGACGTGATCCTGTTTAGGTAGCTTTGACTAAAGTTGGACCAGTATTTATGGACGAAGTGGGACCCATTCAAACACTTAGTTTTCTTCTACGTCGCCGTTTCAGTTTTCGATAAAATTTGATACAAATCAGCCCAATGGGTTTTCGATTGGGCCTAATTAAGTACGTTTGGGGGGCTTTTAGCAGAGTGAGATGATTGGAGCGAGAATCGTCGTCTCCGGCGATCGCCGGAACAAGAAATGTGGACGATTACGAGACTGATAAGCCGGCGAATCCATGTCACAAGTGATGTAACTGTTCCAAAACTCTCAGGATTCTCTATTTTATCCCCTAAAAACGTAAGCTTTGCTGTTTTTTTTTTATTCTCCGCTTTGAAGTTCGGCGATCAGAAATTTTGGGGATTCGGATTCTAAGTCTCGATAGTGAAAACTGGACTCTTTACTTAGACCCATGGATTCGATCTGTTTGGTTTTAGATACTCTAGGATCTGATTTGTCGATTATCCTTCTGAAGGTTGAGGTAGAGTTTGCAAATGGCACCAAGTTCAACTTTTCATCTGAATTTCTGAGAGTTCATAGTCCAGCTGCTGATGGGAAAATCAAAACAATCGGTGGTGAAAAGGTACTTCATCAATTTTGTTAGGCATCAAAGATGGTTCTAAGCCACATGACTTTTAGTTCACAAAACTATAAATGTGGAGGATATAGACTTTTGATATCTTGTCTTAGCTCATCTTTTAGATATCCTCGTTGCAATAATGTGATAGCTGCCTACGAGGGCTAAATTAGCATTGGATGCTGCTTTTGTTTATTTGGCTTATTGTTTTTGGACCAGCTTTATTATGGCCACTAGCTTGTTGTTCTTTACTCCAACTTATACTTGGTTCTAGATGGATTCTGGTAAAAATCAAGTCTAGTTTGTGTGGCTCTTTGCCTTTTGCATAACCATCCAATGGAACTATTGACAGCTATTCCGTTGTTCTCGTAACAACATATGCTAGAACTTAGGACTGAGACAATACCTCGTGCTGTTGTCTCTCTACCATATGTATGTCTACTAGATTTCTTCTCGAGTGACTGATCATTGGCGGGAAGTCTAACCACTGCAATGATATGATTCCACTGGATGGAGACATGGTTTAGCAATGAGTCATGACTCATGATGTTGTCTCTTTGCGTTATGGTTACTGTTCTCTTATTGAAAATGCAAAATTTATGTATTAGCAATGAGTCTTGCTAATTGTTATTTGTCTTACGGTTACTAGTCCATTAGTTGTGTGACTAATCAAACATAGATTCTAGCTGGCTTTGGGAAAGAAATGAAAAGCTTTTCACTCTTAATACTATGGCATTGAGAGTCTTGCTGATTTAATCTTTGGCCTAAACAATTTTGTTTTCTCCATCAGGTGATATCTGGAAGGCGGTACATAGGAATCATGTCTGCAGAACCGGTTGGAAACTACGGGGTAAGGTACTTTACAAATCCGGCAAGGTCATTATAAGTTAACCATCATAATGATACAGAAACTTATGTTTTTTTTGTCTTTTCACTTAAAACTTAATGCGGTTGGTGGTAAATCTTTTGTTGAGGATTCAGGTTAGTGTTTGATGACTTGCATCGAACAGGGATATACCCATGGGATTATTTCTACGAGCTTGGGAGCAATAAGTTTGGTCTAATGAGAAGCTATATCAAGACTCTTCGAAAGCATCACCTCAGCCGTGAACCTCCTCCTCCTCCTAGAAGGAGATAAAACTTTGTTCAAAGTGTTTGATAGAACCCTTCTCTGTGCAGAAACAGGTAATCTTGTTGTCTTGTTTCAGAGAGACGGTTGTTGTTTTTTGCTGTTGTTGGTTGCCTTTATTCAGTTGCTTTCAAAAACTAATGGTTGTGTATTATCCCAATTAGTGAATCATCAAAAATACTGAATTGTAATTTCTTTTCAACCCTTGTCAACTAACCAATGTATTCTAATGACAAAAATGAAAAATCAGTGAAACAAAAATATAACAAAGCATTGGAGAAATGAATTGGTCCATGAAAATAGAGTTTTAGCGAATGGCGTTTTCTTTTCGCATCACATCACATGTTTCCTGGTGTTTGCACGTGTGAGACATTCAGACCGTATTAGGCGTGTGAGTCGCGTGACTATACATTCGCCTCATTATTAAAAATCCACTCTCATTAGACGTGATTATTAAACCACGAATATTCTGCAAAACGTCAAATACACTAAAAATATAAAAAACAATAATGATCTTTCTTTTTTTTTTATCTTGAAGCCTCTCATAGCATATATTTTATTTCATATGAAGAAAATATCTCAGTAGTTTTTTATATTAATAGTGTACATATTTGCTTTCAATATGAAAATTTCATCGTCAGATCGTTTTCTTATGTCAAATTATTTTAATATTTTTGAGCTACCAGACATTTTCTACATTTATACATTTCTTGCATAATTTACATTTTTTGTCAACGCATATTTTCGATTTATAATGTGCCATATATATGTATACTATTTTGTTTTAAAATAAATTAGATCTTCAAAAGTTTAAACAATTACAGGACGAACGGATAAGAAATTAGGAAGGAATAGTGTTGCTTTCTGTGATGGTTGAAGTGTTGTGTTGTATTGTACTAACTACCAAGAGAGGGACATTACTTGCAATTTAAAGCTGTTTTTTTTGGTGTTACAAAATATTCTAAAACGGTTATACACACCAACGTTGATACCTCTCACTTCATCTACTTATTACCACCAACGATCCAACGAAAATATAAAAGTTACAATTTTAAATGTTTTTAGGCGTACATCGATTTTTAGAACAAGCTTTCATAATCATAGCAATTAGCGATTTTCGATACAATGTGAAATCACTAGTACTAGAGAAGTCTTCATTTTTCTTATCTCGACGAGACACAAAATTGTTGAAAAATAAATCTTCTTGGAAATCACCATTTTTAAATCGCTTTGTTCAAAGCATTTTAATACACCAGATATCAAGAAAATTTGACAACCATAATACAAATATCCTATTGCTTCTATTGTTCCAAACTCTTACAAAACGTTTGATATAATTCAAAACTCGTGAAAAATGTATTAAAACGTTAATTAGATTGTGGTGAAAATGTTGGTGAAATTGTATTTTATGCTGGTTGGTAAAGTATTTGATAAGCTCCTAGTTTTCAATGAATAAGAAAATTCGGTACAAGGATCTAAACGTTTTGGACGACACTAATAACAAAACAAAAATTGATGCTTCAAAATTTGTTGACAAATGTCATAAAATAAAATAAGTTACTGCTACCTCCGTTTCATAGTGTAGTTTAAGGATTTTTTTTTTTTAACAAAAAATGTCGTTTTAAATTTTTAATGCAGAATTTTAAATAAAAAATTCAGTTTTGACCCTACTAATTTAATGTAGTAATTAAAGAAAAAAATTTATTTAATGTATGAAGGGTAAAACAGAATTTTTAATAATTTTCTTAATTTATGTGAAATGTGTTAAAATTACACTTTTTAAAAAACGGAGGGAATATTAGAACGAGTAGAATTTAGAGTTTTTTTTTTTGTCAAACAATAAAATTTAGAGTTTATAGGTATTTAATATAAAACTTTGGCTGACGAAAAAATATCTTAAAAGATCTGTAAAGAAACACTTTGTCTTAAAGACATTCGAATACTAGTAACATGTTCTCATTACAAATATTCATTTTTTTTGGGGTGCAACTCAAACATTCATTTAAACATAAAGTAACGTTCATTTTATATGTTTACAGAAAATCACTGGTTTAATAATACTTCATCCCTTTGATTTTTCCTTTTGATCCTTTAATTAAATAAAACATTCTAAAAATAACTTAAAAACGTTTCGTAATAAATAAAAAATATATATATTAAGGACTCGAAAATCGGGTTGCGAATACCGAGTTTCCGGAATTTCTCAGTTTTTTCCTTCCCCACAAGAAGAAAATACAAAAAAATCGAAAATCATTTTTTTTCCTTTTGCTTCAATTCTCAACCACTTCATTTCAACGACCACATCAAAAAATCATTTCTTCAAGTTTNTGTGTTTTTTGGTCGATTTTGTTGGTTTCTTGATGATTCATAATCAAAGTGAAAGTAAGTACGAAAGAAAAGACTGAAACCTTACTGAGTAACAAGCCGGAAGAATTGGCTTTGACGGAGCGTAGAATCTCGTAAAGAAGTCCATAAGCCGGTAAGCCAACGCTGATCACTTGGCTGCCTTTACTAGATCTCGCTTCTTCGAGATCTTTTGAAATTATCAGCCCTTTACCCGCCAAAACTTCTCCAAACTTCCTACATTCTACGAAGAGACCATCCAAAAGCTGCAAGATTTCAACAGACATCAAAGTCAAAAACGTCTCAAAAGTTTCCATTTTTCCAATTAGGTTCAGTGGATATAAGCTTGTGCTTACGTCGAGAGGCTTAATATCAATCATAGGGACTCTGACTGATCCTGATCTTGTTGAAGACGTGTTCTTGACAGATCCTATTCTTGGTATAGGACCTGAAAAGGCTGTTGGTTCCTCTTCTTTTTTTCGATACTTTGGCCTTGGAAAGCAAGATCCTTCAGGCAAGTCAAGTATATCGGTGCTATACTCGTCGTAAATGGACACAGAGGCAACTACGAAGCAGAGTCCATAGTAAAACGATGATTCCTGATATGAGACTACTCCTGCATAAGCACCTAGGAAGATACTGGAGACGACTGATCCAAGAACCGCTCCCGTGACAGCCAAAGGCCAGAGTAAGATCGCGAGGCCTGCGATGGGGACACACATTGTCTCCAAGAATGGACCTTCCCGTCCAATGAGATCATGAAACAAACGGTGCCAGCCTTTGAACAGCATGTAAGGGCTTTTGCATATGGCTACGAATGAGATCACCGGGAAATCAACAAGAACCCCGAGAGCCGAAGCTATCAAAGCCCCTGGAAGTTGAAGTAGCCTGGAAGTAAATACAGACTGTAAGCAAGCACGGTTGAAAGATAGGTTTAAGGCGGGAACTCAAGAATGAGCATATAAACAGACCTTATTTCATAATATTTGCGATCCGGGCAACGTATTTTAAGCTCATCCATGAGCGAGAAGTAGGAGTGAAAGCAAACATCTTTAAAGTCACGGGCAACGGTGAAGCTGCGTTTGACGCTGCTCCAAGTTCCATCATAAAAGCAATGGAAAAACGGGTAAGGCTTGCCCTCGCCAACAGCATCAAAGGTGGCGAAAATCGGGGAGAGGAAACCATATAGAGCTCCTCCAACAACACTTCCTAAAATACCAAGAATTGGCCAGAGAATGATAGCGGCAGGAAGACATAAGCATAGAAAGAGCTTCAAGATCGGTCCTATTTGTTTGGCACTGAGAAGAATCAAACAACGAGGTCTTAAACGCCGAGAGGGATAACAAAAGGATAGGAAAGGACAGAGGAGTTAGTTACCTCACTATTGAATAGAAAGTCCAAACGATGTGGACGGGCAAAAGACTTAGTATGACCGAGGAGTTGCCTATAGTCACGACGAGGCATACGAGTGGGCACAAAACGATACCTAAGCAACAAAGAAAGTGTCTTTCAGATCAGAAAACTGTTCCATTATATTGAATTTGATAAGAACAACTTTATGCATTAGGTGTTGAATTTGATTGCAATGAAAGAATTTTGAGCAGCCGTTAGTTGCTATTTGATAACAGATGAAAACAGAACTCCTCCATTCATACATTTTCACAAACTGTGGAAGCAGTAGTTGACCTTTTGGTGAAGCCTAATTGAGCTTTAACAACACAAAAATGCTTGACTTTTTAAACTTAATCAGCTCTATAGTTTCCAGCATGAAGAACAATCAAGTAAACCAGGCTCTCATCAGAAAAAGAAAAAACCTCATGAAAATATGTCTGAACAAATTGAAAATTGGGCTTAAAGAGGTAGAAATCCATAAAGTTCCGACTTTTAGTGACACCCAATAAAAGAAACAAGAGATAAATTGCGAAACATAGAAGCAGAGTTTAAAATTAAACTCTCAGATTCATACCTTTGATGACACCCAGAAAGAGCAATCCAATGAAATAAGGAAGGAATAGTAGGAACTGCAACAAAGAAGCACGAAATCCCTTTGGAGGCTCCATTTGAATTGACTCTTTCGACTGACCCACGAATTTTAACACAAACCCATCTCCAAGAATCAGTCAACGCCTTCCTGAGATATATAAAAGTTCACTGTTTTGGCGTCGATTTGGAGTCGTGGAAGCAGAGAAAATGACTCAATTAAGCTTAAACGAAGTAAACAAGAGTTTGGAGAATGAGTTTTTTTCTTCTTCTTCTTTACGAAACGTTGTTGATTCTCTCTGTAACACAAATCTTTTTAAAATTACTATAAACAAACAAAATCAAATATCTCTCTCTGATACAGCTTAGAAGCCTCACATGGGTTTCACAGATTTCAGTGGAGGGATTTGCGGTTAAGAAACTGTTTTCTCTTATCGATAAAGACCCGAAATTAGATACTACTATCAAAATCAAAACACGAGAACCAAAAACTGACCTCTTTGTCCGAAAAGTCTTACGACGAAGAGGAAGAAGCAAAGAAGGATGTTTTTCTACTTATCTGCTCTAATTTTTTTGTTTGGTTATGCTTGAGCTTAACGCATTAGCGAATATCTAAACTTACAGATAGGGCCATAGATAGGGGTCAAACTAAATAAGATCAAAGGAGACGCCATGAAAATGCCGAAATTTGCAGTTAATTTTTTTTTTTTTAAACATCAAATTCGCATTCGCATTATATCAAGACTGTAACCTCATGACATATTAAATATCCGCATAATATTTATATTAGTCTGGTAATATATTCAACATAACAATAATATTTATATGAACATATAATTTATACAAAATATTTATTAATAATAATATAAAGTTAACATAGCAAAAAAATAAATAACAAGTTATACATAACGATATAGATAACAATAACAATATTGAATTATCACACTATCATTATCCTTCACAACGGTAGCCACCACCACCTTCTTCTTCCACCACCATCTTCCAATCATCATCCTCCGATTATCATACTTCAATCACCATTTTTTGCCACCATCTTCCATCACAACCACCATCACCGTTACAGACACTCACCGTCACAAAAATCATCACCACGTCATCGTTACTATTACCATTATCAGCACTGTTATCTATCCATATCACCGACCGTTACCACCACCATCACTCTAAGTGTAACTGATATTATCATCATTATGCATCACCATCACTGATATGATTCGCTATCATCATTATTGTCACCATCTACATTACCGTCACTGCTATCATTATTGATTCCAACTCCGTCACGAATATCATATTTTTTCTTTTTCTTATTTTGCCGGAAAAACAAGAAGCCAAAAAAAAAATATAGTTAAATAAATAATTGTATTTGAAATAGTAATTCTCAAAAAACTCATTTTAGTATCGATTAATTTTTTAATCTTCTATAGCCATGGAGTGCTATTACTCTTTATGATTCGGATAATATGTTTTAATTTTTCGGATGGTAAAACAAAGAAAAGAACACTGTGGTGGCGGCTACTTTTTTTGGTCCGAAATGAGAATTTTTTTTTTCTTTTTCTTTATAAAATGATATAATGTTCGACATTAGTTGCAGAAAAATAGGTGACAAAATTGTTATTACTTGAAGTTTTATTGCAGATGATTTTAATAGTAGCTTGAATATTGTATACATTAGATTAGAGATGATTCTGTTTAAAGCAAAAGAGCTGCTCTGTTTTAATACAACTGGCATTTTATTGTTAAACTAAATTGCAGTTTAATGATTGCCCCCACTTGTTGATTCGTTTCTCAACGATTCTTCTTTTTGTCATTTTGTAATGATCTAAAACGAGGGAAGATATGGTATTCTTATAATAATGCTTAAATACATAATGGCAGTTTATTTTAATTTGCAAATGGCAGAAATTCTGTATTACATTTACAAATAGCTGTCTCTTGGGTTGCCCAGCAAAATTCCGCTGTGAGATTTCTTCTTTTGTCATCTACGATGCACGATTGTTAAACTTTATATTGATGTTTAGAATAATTGCAAAACAAAATCAAATAAAATGTAACTTCCATAAGAAAATGAATAAATTTTTTTCTTATTAAAAATGATTTGATGGTAACTTTAAACCGTGATACGTCGAATCTCATGTTATAATATTTCAGTACTGAAGTACCACATATAAATTTAAATTTAGCAGTACTTGCAAATATGTCTTCTTATTGGGCTTACATAAGTATTGGAACTGGGTAAAGCTTTCTTTTTATCAAGGTTTTAATTAGGGCCCATCTTGAATTCAAGGTTTTATACAAATCAAAAACCATAAAGATCGATTGGATTCTGGGAGTCCAATTATTTTAGGATTAGAACAATTTGTTTTGGGGATTAGATTTGTCATGGACCCACATGGTTGATTATGTAAACTTTGTTTTCCTGGATTGGATTCTGGGAGTCCAAATTTCATTTAAGTGTGACTGAAAAAAAATGATTTCGAGTCTGAAGATATGATAAATCAACGATGGCATTTTCTTTGTTAAGAGAATCATCATCACAACACCTATGATGTCATAAACACATTGTTTTTTTAATGTATAATGTAAGGGAAAGAAAAAAAAAGAAGAAACGGCGTCGTACTCAATGTCAAAAAGGTTGACTTTAAGCAATTACTTTTGACTGCCATGCTCAATTAACGGTTTTTAGGTTTTACTTATACAAAGACAACCATTTCGTTTAAAAACACAAGAAAACTAGTTATTTTGTTTCTTTGGATGCAAATGTGAGGGGAAAATACCTATAAACGGCATCGTTCGTAAGGTCAAAAAGGTTGAATTTTAAGCAAATACTGTTGACTACTAATCCCCAATTAACGGTTTCACAACATTAACCGTTTGTTTTCCTCACCTGAAATTACGATAACGTAGGTCCCATAGTTAAATTTAATTTAAAAAAAACTACTATATTATAATATCTCGCAATAATAATTTAAAATAAATCACGCCTTCACTCCCGGAACTCTCTTCCTCTTTATATACTTTCCAATAATAACAACAAGCTTCAACACAGACAGAAACTTCTCTCTTTTATAATATTTTTCTCTCATTTCTGATTAGAATAATGATTTCGTATTCTAATAATCCTGCTGTTTACACTTTTATATTTCTCCTATTAATCGGTAACACGATTGCATTTTCTTCGAGTTCGTTGCCGCATGCTCAAGATCCGAATCTAGTAGTCGACGAAGTTAATAGGTACGTTTAAATGAAATTATGAAAATTTAGAATATGATACACTCAAATTTGTTATAGCAGTGTTGCTGCTACAATCGTTTATATATTAAAAAATGTAGCAGTTAAATTCCGTAAACGTCTTTTATTCGATGTGAAAAACCGACTCTAGCTCATTCTTTTTTTCGTTCACTTATAATTATGGCTCACTCGCATTTACAGATTTACAAATCCCATAAAACAGGATTTTGGTCAACATTCCTTTAAAATTAATAATACCCTTAACCGAAAAACTAAACTTGATTTTGGTTCACATTATTAGAACAATTCCAATAGAGACATGAAGTTATTAACTATAAAAATATATTATTTTAATACAACTTAATATTTACAATTAATTTTTAATACATAAAATAAATTGAACTAATAATAACATGACAAGTGGTTTAAGAATGTTTTAAAATTTAAGAATTGTTTTTATTTAAGATTTTTTCTATCTTTTCTATCTTCTCTTTCTTATTTTTTGATTTTTGATTTTTTTATTTTATTTTTTATGTTAAGAACCATAGTTTAGATCTTTATGATCATTGGGGTTGGTCTTAGCTTCCCATCAAAGGATTTTCTGTAAAACTACTCCGTGTATATTTGCATTTTCATTTGATTCATCTTAAATAAAATAAAACCCTTTAAGAGAAAGAAAGTGGCTTTCACATCCAACACTAGATAGGTAGCTAGTTTTTTTCCCTAGCTAGCTAGTGCCTAGTGTTTTTCCCCAACGACCAAAATATGTTCACATTTAATTGGACCGGTTTTAAATTAATAGGAATACTTTTGTATTTTCTACTATTTCTGTTTGTAGAAGTGTATTCAATGCGTCGAGGAGGAGCCTGGCCTACCTATCTTGCAGAACCGGAAATCCCATCGACGATTGTTGGCGGTGCGATCCTAACTGGGAGACAAACCGCCAGCGACTAGCCGACTGTGCTATCGGGTTTGGCAAAAACGCTATTGGAGGCCGCAACGGCCGAATTTACGTCGTTACAGATCCGGCCAACGACGATCCAGTAAACCCTAGACCCGGAACTCTAAGACATGCGGTCACACAAGAAGAACCATTATGGATCATTTTCAAGAGAGATATGGTCATTAGGCTCAAGAAAGAACTCATCATCACATCTTTCAAGACCATTGATGGTAGAGGCTCCAGTGTTCACATAACCGATGGACCTTGCATTAAGATCCACGATGTAACAAACATTATCATCCATGGCATTAACATCCATGACTGCAAACCAGGACCAGGCGAGACAAAATTTAGACTATTCTTTTAGTAAGAAACTTCTATATAGCATGCTAATATGTTTTGTGTTTATAGGGGGCATGATTAGGGATGGACCACGTCACACCGGGTGGTGGATCCCATCAGATGGAGACGCGGTGGCGATATTTGGAGGGAAACATGTGTGGATTGATCATTGCTCGTTGTCGAACTGCGATGATGGTCTCATAGACGCCATACATGGTTCGACGGCTATAACCATATCGAACAACCACATGACGCACCATGACAAGGTCATGCTTTTAGGGCATAGCGATAGTTATACACAGGACAAGGACATGCAAGTCACCATTGCGTTTAACCATTTCGGTGAAGGCCTCGTTCAAAGGATGCCACGGTAAGCAATTTATCTTTTTACCACTCATCGCGCACACACACAGTTACATAGATATATAGAAGCTTGCGTGCGAAGTGCGAAGCACGCGTATAAAGAGTTTGCATGTGGAAGCTTGACTTTAGAAAGTATGCAAAAAGTCAACATAAGGAGAATGAGACTTTTTTAAACCAACACCGATCGATCATATCGCTATATAGAAGATTCTATTATTAAATGAGATATGAATATAAATGAATGATACCCCAAAAAAAGCAAGTGCCGACCATTTGTTATATACAATATTGATTTTCATCTAATTTCAGACGGTTAGAGAAAAAGTATAATTGGTGTTAATTATGTCAATGCATATTTGAGTGTGAATTTAACTATATGCATATATGATTTCGAAAAAGACGTTTTGAAGTTTCATGCATTGGATCTAGGGAGATGCATATGGGGTGAATAGTTAATTGGAACCAATACCAGAAAATTGTAAAAACTATGAGACCATTATATTCTTTAGTTAACATTTAGTTTAAAATGTTACTAATATTGAGTTTTGGTTTATAATAAACAGGTGCAGGCATGGATATTTCCATGTGGTGAACAATGATTATACTCACTGGGAAATGTATGCAATCGGTGGAAGTGCATCTCCGACGATATACAGCCAAGGCAATAGATTTCTCGCTCCTAACACCAGATTTAATAAAGAGGTACGTTGTTGTGAATTTTTCATAACTTTATAATTTTATTATTTTAAGAAACTAAAAATTGTGACATTTGATCGTCTAGCATATACCTTAATAATGGTTTGCCATTCTGTATTAGAGTTTAATTATAGACGAGATAAACATGAAATGTGACATTTGTGTATATATATTTACGTGTGTTTATTAATATCTTTTAACAATAGGTTACAAAACATGAAGATGCACCCGAAAGCCAGTGGAGAGATTGGAATTGGAGATCGGAAGGGGACATGTTGTTGAACGGAGCTTATTTCCGACAGTCCGGTGCTGGAGCTTCGTCGACTTATGCAAGAGCTTCGAGCCTTAGTGCGAGGCCATCGTCGCTTGTGGGTCCCATCACGATGACCGCGGGCACTCTAAATTGTCGGCGAGGTCGACGTTGTTGATTAATCAGTATAACGGTGATAATGAAATCGTTAAGAGAGAGTATAAATATAAAAGGATCATTGTTTACGCAATGGTTCTTATATATGTTTAACGAATGGTAAGAGTTTTTTTTTTGTTTTGTTTTTCCTCTCTTTTTAAGTTTTTCCAATGTAACGTTACAAGTGTAATGCGTCTGCTATGTCTCTAGGCATTTGCGAGAGATGATTTTCAAATTTTATATCAAATATAATTATCAAGCTAAAAAGCTTCTACTATTTTTATTTTTTTTTCAAATCAAGAGTTTTCAGATCTAGACACATGATATCTTTGGAGTTTGGATCGGAGAGCATGTTAATTTAGTATTCTCCCCATTGTTGGTTTTCGAATTCGAAACCTTCCCAACTCTCCTTTTTGGATAGCCAGACGATATATGTCTGTTGAACTACCAAATCCAAATGAGTCATTTTTTCAATTTTATTTTGTAACAAGTATGATGAATATTAAGGTGGGATTGTTTTAGTGATTTAAGGAAGAATATATAATTAATATAACATGATCAATCCATTATAGATACTGGTAAAGTTTTGCCTAGAAAGATTTTGTTTAGCCAATCAAGAAGATCGAGGGAAGTGTCATTGATCTTTTGAGTTGACAAAAAGAAAAGCCACTATCGCCATAAAGTTGTCGGCCACACGTGAAAGAGCACGCTGTGTACGTCCAGTTTTAGATTTCCAAAGCTAGCGTATATCACATACTCAAATCGAATTAATAAACATCAAAAAACACAACCCACAATCAAATTTGACGTTACACAAATGTCTCGCGTTGGACACGATCAACGATATCGTTTATATTCTCCGTTTCAAAAGAAAAACAAGCAGGATGATCCCACCGCAACAACAGCAGCCAAAACGGCTGAAGAAGATCTCGAGGCGGAGCTAGACGACGAGGTTTGGACATTCATATCCGCTTCGGGTTGTGCAAGCGGATTAGTACTATCTAGTCCTGCGGTGGGGCTAATGGGCACGTAATCATCCACCACCACAACACCGTCCGGTGCAAGTTCTTTAGGGATTTCATAATCGGGATAATCTTGAGACGGACCAAGACTATCTATCAAGCTCTTTGTTGAGTTTTGCGCTGGTGATTTGTTGTCGACAGGTTGAGATTTATCACTATCATCAGCTGCTAATGTTCCATTAGCGATGGTTAAAACTACAAGAACGAAGACGAGGAAAAAATGGCTCGCCATGGTATATATATGTGTGTGTTGATATTGCTTCCTGTCTCTTTTATTGAATTAATCTAACTCTTTTTGTTTGGGTATATATTTCTATTTGTATATACGATGATTCTCGGTGAGGTTCACAGAGCAGATCGATTAAACTTTCAAGGAGAATTGAAATGGAGATTGGGAATTTAAACTTGTAAGGGAGATGGACGTAGTTGGTTAAAGGCGTTTATTTGGTGAGTTGCTATTTACGGTTACGGCTATTGTTTCTGTTTTTACCCATATTTGAGTACATGCATAAGCGATTCGTTTTTCTCTATATATAAGAACATATGGTTTAGCTATTGTTAGTATATTGTTAGGATTTGTTTTCATATGCATGAGTATATCTGATCTGATAAGCCAAAAAAAAAAAAAAACCATATACACTAAACGTCACAGGCCTTGTGCTTATTCTAATTTTGTTTAATAAAAATCTATTCAAATCACATTAACAAGTTATTTATTTTTAGTTTATATTTTATTTTTCTGTCTTAAATGGTTCTCGATTTGAATTTCGATGTTTGTATGTAAATAATTTTATTATGGATCTTTCGCATTGTTGTCCGTTAGAAGATGTATTAGCCAATGATTATTACAAAATGGACGTGAATTACAAATAGACCCTTTTAACCATAAAAATTTAATGGTTAATGATATAAACGAGTAAGATTACATGATCAATCAATCATAAATAACACAAGCTAAACATATTTATTATTACAACATCAAATCCTAATCTCCGTACTGTTCACGAATTTAACGTGTTAAAAATCGAACCGGAGTGCGAACATTCTTAAACGAGCCTCAAAATTAAATACCAAACGTATAATAATAATATAGTCTTAAATGTAGTATGAAATCCAGTACTATATATAGTGAGTTTCAATCATATGAAGAAGAACCATGCAACTGCGGCGAGAACAGATCCGGAGACAGAGATCTCGAGCGATGAGGCTCTTCCCGACGGAGCTGAAGCCTCAGGGCCGTCGCTGTCGTTTCCTTCGTCGGAGGACGGAGACATGTCTGGAGTAGGAGCTGGCGGAGACGAGGCGGAGGGTGAGTCGGAGGAGCCGGTGGGACCTTCGGGGTAGTCGCCGGAGCTTGGGTCGGGGCTCGAAGCCGGAGTTTTGGCTGAAGACGATTTCGGAGGCTTTGCGGTGGCGCCTCCACCAGAAGATGGGGATGTGCTTGGAGTGGCGGTAGAGTTTTTCTTGGCAGTGGTCGGAGCAGAAGCCATTGGCGGCGAGGTTGGGGCGGAGGCGGATGATTTTGGGGATGCTGAGGCGGCGGGTGAAGGAGTGGTTGAGCTTTTGTCGCCGTTTGATTTCGGCGCGCTGGCTGGTGTTGGAGGATCTGCAGCGAAGACGGCGGTTATAGCCAAGGCGGCGACGGCGAGAGATAAAAGCTTAAGAATCATTGTCATTTTTTGTGTGAATGTAAGTTTTTTTTTTGGTGGTAATTAATTTTTTTAATTACTTCTTGTTTTTGTGTGGGAAAAAAATTAAAAGGGGAAGAAGAGGGTGATTTTGGAGAAATTAAGGAGGAAGTAAAATTTAATTTATAGGGGATTCTACAGATTTGACCGTAAGTTTTGGTTGACCGGGTCCATCGGGACTTGTTTTAAAATTTTATTGGTTTCATCTTTTGTTAGTAAAAGAGAGAACATGTGGTGATGCCGTGATGGTAATTTCATCTTTCAAGAGACAATTGAGAACACGTGACTATTGTAATATTCTACTACAATAGAGTAGTAGTTTAAATATATGTATTGTACTGACATTGATTTTGTGGTAACTAATTAGTTACGTTTCATCAAGAATTAAGCTAATCTACGTATACCTTCTGTTATGTAATGACGTTCAAATTAAATCCAAGCTCAGAGATTATAAAGAGCATCTTTACAAGTCATACATGTTGAAGTTTGAAGTCTAACATACTTCAACCAAATTGTGGTTAAAGATAAGATAGGTTTAAAAGGAAATCTTTTATACATTAGGAAATAGGAAAAAGAAGTTTTATAGTTATAATAATAGAAAATGGAAATTAGTAAGCTATGTTAATGTCTATATATATGACAGAGAGTAAGGGTTTATTTTTTTTAGTTATATTTTTTTAAACCTAATAAAAAAGTTATTTTTAATATTAAGCTTGTGTTTTTGTTTTCACTCACTTTATTTGGTATCAGAGGTTAAACGATCAAATAAAGAGACTTGATCGTGAAGCTTTGACGGAGGAAGAAGCTGGTGTGACCGAGTCATGGGAGACGCCCCCAATCCTCCTCCCCGGAAAGAACTCGTTCCTTCTTCTATCCAATGTCCCATGCTAACCTCTACTAATTATACAGTATGGTCTATGCGGATGAAAGTTGTGTTACGAATTCACAAAGTGTGGGAAACGATTGAACCTGGTTCAAACCAATCTGATAAGAATGATATCGCAATAGGATTGCTGTTTCAATCCATCCCGGAGTCTCTTATTCAGCAAGTAGGCGAACAAGATTCTCCTAAAGGGATTTGGAATTCGATAAAAAACGATTCACCTAGGTATGAATCATGTCAAAAAAGCAAGACTTCAAACCCTAATGTCAGAGTTTGAAAGAATCAAGATGAATAACACATATACAATCGATAGCTTTGCGGGAAAGTTATCGGAGCTCGCATCGAAGTCAGCTGCTTTTGGCGAAATCATTGAGGAGCCGAAACTGGTGAAGAAATTCCTCAATAGCTTACCAAGAAGCAAATACATTCAAATCATAGCCTTTCTTGAGCAAGTACTAAATTTGAATGCAATGGGATTTGAGAATATAGTTAATAGACT
>JAHZTW010000041.1:265163-286485 GCA_020283515.1 Alliaria petiolata
CTTTTTTTTTTTATCTTGAAGCCTCTCATAGCATATATTTTATTTCATATGAAGAAAATATCTCAGTAGTTTTTTATATTAATAGTGTACATATTTGCTTTCAATATGAAAATTTCATCGTCAGATCGTTTTCTTATGTCAAATTATTTTAATATTTTTGAGCTACCAGACATTTTCTACATTTATACATTTCTTGCATAATTTACATTTTTTGTCAACGCATATTTTCGATTTATAATGTGCCATATATATGTATACTATTTTGTTTTAAAATAAATTAGATCTTCAAAAGTTTAAACAATTACAGGACGAACGGATAAGAAATTAGGAAGGAATAGTGTTGCTTTCTGTGATGGTTGAAGTGTTGTGTTGTATTGTACTAACTACCAAGAGAGGGACATTACTTGCAATTTAAAGCTGTTTTTTTTGGTGTTACAAAATATTCTAAAACGGTTATACACACCAACGTTGATACCTCTCACTTCATCTACTTATTACCACCAACGATCCAACGAAAATATAAAAGTTACAATTTTAAATGTTTTTAGGCGTACATCGATTTTTAGAACAAGCTTTCATAATCATAGCAATTAGCGATTTTCGATACAATGTGAAATCACTAGTACTAGAGAAGTCTTCATTTTTCTTATCTCGACGAGACACAAAATTGTTGAAAAATAAATCTTCTTGGAAATCACCATTTTTAAATCGCTTTGTTCAAAGCATTTTAATACACCAGATATCAAGAAAATTTGACAACCATAATACAAATATCCTATTGCTTCTATTGTTCCAAACTCTTACAAAACGTTTGATATAATTCAAAACTCGTGAAAAATGTATTAAAACGTTAATTAGATTGTGGTGAAAATGTTGGTGAAATTGTATTTTATGCTGGTTGGTAAAGTATTTGATAAGCTCCTAGTTTTCAATGAATAAGAAAATTCGGTACAAGGATCTAAACGTTTTGGACGACACTAATAACAAAACAAAAATTGATGCTTCAAAATTTGTTGACAAATGTCATAAAATAAAATAAGTTACTGCTACCTCCGTTTCATAGTGTAGTTTAAGGATTTTTTTTTTTTAACAAAAAATGTCGTTTTAAATTTTTAATGCAGAATTTTAAATAAAAAATTCAGTTTTGACCCTACTAATTTAATGTAGTAATTAAAGAAAAAAATTTATTTAATGTATGAAGGGTAAAACAGAATTTTTAATAATTTTCTTAATTTATGTGAAATGTGTTAAAATTACACTTTTTAAAAAACGGAGGGAATATTAGAACGAGTAGAATTTAGAGTTTTTTTTTTTGTCAAACAATAAAATTTAGAGTTTATAGGTATTTAATATAAAACTTTGGCTGACGAAAAAATATCTTAAAAGATCTGTAAAGAAACACTTTGTCTTAAAGACATTCGAATACTAGTAACATGTTCTCATTACAAATATTCATTTTTTTTGGGGTGCAACTCAAACATTCATTTAAACATAAAGTAACGTTCATTTTATATGTTTACAGAAAATCACTGGTTTAATAATACTTCATCCCTTTGATTTTTCCTTTTGATCCTTTAATTAAATAAAACATTCTAAAAATAACTTAAAAACGTTTCGTAATAAATAAAAAATATATATATTAAGGACTCGAAAATCGGGTTGCGAATACCGAGTTTCCGGAATTTCTCAGTTTTTTCCTTCCCCACAAGAAGAAAATACAAAAAAATCGAAAATCATTTTTTTTCCTTTTGCTTCAATTCTCAACCACTTCATTTCAACGACCACATCAAAAAATCATTTCTTCAAGTTTATAATTTTAATCCCGTTTTTAATCCTATCCTCAAAAAATAAACAAATTTCTCAATTATTATTTCATTATTTTATGTTTGATTTTATCCCTCCTTGTTCGTGGGACCCAGATCTAAATATATTCTTCAGATCTTCCCCACCATGTGTTTAGCCCCTTGAGAGAAAATCTGAGTTCCTTTCAACGACATAGAAATATTTCTCTTTCAAAATTTTGAATTCAGGAGACGTTTGGTTGACGAGAAAACCACTCTCTAGAGAAAATTTTCTGGAGCTGAAAATAAAAAGCTTCTATCTTTTTTATTTTCCAATTTCTGGATTTTTGTTTTTTTTTTGTTTTTATAATCTGAAGCTGAGATGGGTGAATCTGCTGTTCTGGCTCATTCGTATTCGTTCGCAGCTCCTATTACTCGTAACGATTCTCATGAGGTTAGTTTCGTTTGTTCTTCGATTTAATGTTTCCTCTGATTTTTAAAAGCTCTCTTATTTTTGTGATTGTAACGACAAAATTTTCCGGGAGAAATCGGTAGAAACTGAGCTTTTTTGTTTTGTTTATAAGTTCTGGTGAATCCCAACAGAGAAAAATTTTACCTTTAGAAATTTTCCGGGAAAACCCAACAGAAAAGTATTGTTTTGATTAAACACAGATGGAGAACAAATTAGTTTCCAAGCTATACTGTGAACAAAATTGTTGGAATCTCTCAGGATCAAACAAGAGAATTTCACTGTGGCTCTCGATTCATCTGAAAGTTTGTAAATTTGGATATGAGCACACATATTTGATTGTGTATTATAAGAGCTTGTGTTGTTTGGATTTTTTGCAGGATAACACGATCCATGCGCTTAGTCAATCAATCTCATTTGGGAAATTCATGACAGAGAATCTCGAGTGGGGCAAATGGTCAAGCTTTTCACACAAGAAGTATGTAGAAGAAGCAGAGAAATACTCGCGTCCAGGATCTGTTGCGCTGAAGAAAGCTTTCTTCGAAGCTCATTACAAGAGGATAGCCGAAGCCAAGAAAGCAGCAACGGAGGAACAACCAACGGTAACGCCTGCTGAAGTTTTGCTTCACACTTTGGAGACACAGCCTCCGCTGAATCTGCAACAAGACGAAGAGCACGAAAGGAAAAGTATTCAGATCGATGATGTTGTTTCGGACCACAAACAGGATCTTGTTTCGGATCACAAACCGGATGTTGTGGATGATGACTCATCATCGGTTGTGAATGAATTTGAAGAGAAAGATAATTCACAGAAGGAAAGTGGTTTGATTGGTGATGATGATGGCAAGGAGAAGAAGCAAGAGGAGGAGTTGTTGAAGGAGGATTGGTCTGTTGGCGAAAAGAAGAAAGAGAGGAGATCGATAACCAAGAACAGACCGGTGTTTAGATTGTCTCTGGAGAAAACTATCCCTCCAAAATCTGTCGATACAGCGACGGAGATTGGTTTATTATCAGAGAAGAGAAGGTTTGTGATTTCTCTCTATGTGACACAAGTCTTGTCTGCAAATATCAGTCTTTTTTCTGATTGTTTTTATGTATAAACGTAAATTCAGCGAAAGGCCAATAACACAGAGCTCAGAGAAGAATGAAGAGAAACCGGTTCATCGCCAGAGATTCAGTTTATTGAAGTAAGCCAGACTCTTTGTGTTTTCTGTCGTTATTATTATTGCCTGGTGTTGATTTTTTTTTCCTGGTTTTGATGATGTTGTTTCTTTGTTTATATCAACAGCTGTTTCGTGGGTAATGCTAAGACTCAAGATCAGAATCAGAGCAGGAAAAAGGTAAGATTTTTGTTGTTTGTCATTTGAAATCTCATGTGAACATCAAAAGAAGACGTTTCTCATTTTATGGTTGCGTGTTGTGCAGAGAAAGACGGAGAAGAAGAAACAGACGTTTCTGTGTCTTTGTTTGAAGCCAAAGACTGTAAGAGAATGATCATAAGAGAGCCAAAGAGGCTTGAAGAAAAACAGCTTTGAAGAAGAAACTCTTTGGAAAATAGAACAACGTTACATGGGTCTAGCATATGTCAAACGGGAGAATAAAAGGATCGATTTCGGGTTCTCAAAAACTCGATCGTTCGACCAAGCTTTTAGTGAGTAAAACACACAACAGTTTCGTTACGTAGATGGCACCGATTATGCTCCTTTTCCCAGTTTTAAAAGAGTCCGAGTGCAATAGGAAACAAGAAAAAAAAAATCCCGGAAATAGCTTCTTCTTTTGTTAAATCTTTGTTTTCTGTCTACTATGTAATGAAGAACAACTCCAGTTTCTTTATTTGATCTGAATCTTGATCTTGAAAGTGGCTCTTGTTGATAATGGTATTAACTTTACATAAAGAATAATGTTTAAAACCAAATCACATTCAGTTCAATTTTCAAAAGAAAAAGAAAAAGCATGATCCACGTGAGAAAGACATTATTATCATTTCTTTCTTTTTCAGACCAAACACCAACCATCTTCTTCATCGTCATCTAGCACATGTTCCATCATCATCCCCACATCGTAAAAGCTCATACTTTCACCATCACCATCACCATCATGAGACCCACCATCTTCTTTGTCGCTATTATGTTCATTCTCTCTCTTCACCGTTTCAACTTCAGCTTCTTCTCCTTTGTCGTCACACTCGTAGCCATTGCCATTAAGATCCGATAAGCCGGGGAGATTCAAAACGGGTTCTTCTGCTCCGGTTAATACCCGCCACGTCAGCAGTTTGTAACTTGATGAAGCGATGTCGTTTGATCTCAGCCAATGCACCTGGCCAGACCACACTTTCCGGTGAGCTTTGGTCGGTTTGGATGGCAATTTGGTGAATGTTGCAGAGGTTGAGGGTGAAGACGAAGAGTTGACCAGCCTTGGGTTAAGCGGCGGTGGAAGAATCCGGTAAGTCCTGACTATACCATGTTGCCGACCTTCTCGTCTCATCTCAACCGTCGATTTAACAGAAAGAGGAAAGAGGAAGGATTTTGAATTGGAAGTTAGCTTGAAGGATATATAAGCCGAGAGCTTTTAATGGAGGAAGGAACATACACAAAAAGTCTAAACCTAAACATCCAACAAGAGTAGTTTGTGGGTCAAGTTAATGAGTTGTTGTTATAGATAACGTGCAGAGATTAAATAATTTGAGAATTTATTTATCTCGCAATTATAGAAAAGAAACAGGTCACATAAATGATACGGTATAACAACAGAGTGATGAATTAAGAATTTGAAGTTTTTGTCTTTTTGACATTATAGTTTCTTCATACTTGTCACAAGTCATGAAGACCTGAATCGAGCTGTAACAAATAGAAAAAGTTATCACAAAAATCACAAAAAGTTAGCAAAGAATGAGTAGCAAGTTTGGAAATTTCAGAGGTCAACGCTGTGAAAAAATTAAAGTTCAGTAGATATTATAAAAATTAGTTAAACATTAGAAACTGAAACGAAATTTTGTTAGTCACTTCATAGATAATGATTTGGGACAAAGTAAGAGATGCTAATACAACTGTATGGATTGGGAAGGCAGCATCATTTGCAGCCACAGGTATATGACGATTATCGTCTGCAGAGGCTTTATCTAATGATCCAAAGACTCTGTCTGAGTGACACAAATATGTTTCCTCTCACGTCGTCGTGTCTGAAGATGATAAACAATGTGTTTGATGTCGATTAGCTTCAAGTTTTTGTATATTTGGATCTGTTCATAATATTATTCGACGAACAGGCTGCGAAACTTGGTGGTTTCAGGGTGTTAAGACCTGAGTCTATAAATCGATAGATTGATCACTCTTTTTTTTTTTTTTTCTGGTAAGAATACATTAGCTTCCTCTGTTTCACCAATAAAAGCAAAATTTTACATCCTGACGTTGTGTTTGAATCTTTTACATTCTTTTTGTCACATACACATGAACATAGTGGAACTCCAAGGCTCAGATCCGGCAACACTGAACACAGACCGGAGGCTGTTTCTCTATGTTGCAGTCACAGCAAGCTGTTTCGCAATCGTTGTTGCAGCCTGCACGAGAAGAACATCAAAAAGCATGTAAAAGTACCTGAGCATTCTCTCAAGTTTCCTCGACTTATCTTTGTTTCTGGAACTTGTATCAAAGCAAAAGTACCTTCCACAGTAAAAAACAGAGACTTCTCATGTTCCTGAAAACTCGTAAAGAACTGAAACTGTTTGGTTGCCGGATCAACAACAGTTGCTGTGCCAATAATGACGAAAGAGACAAAGAACAGAGCTAGTGTTTTCGGTGACATCTTTCTTGTTTGTGCCAGTACTTGCAGTTATGCTTATGCAGTCAATCATATGTAAGGAAGTTGAAGTAGCGACCTTTTTCTACGGCTAAGCTAATGATAGTATATCACGTTGTGTTCATGTGTAAATAAGTTAAAGACACAACACAAGTACATGAAATGTTTTTATAAAAAGACAATGCAGATGGAACACAAAAAGAGTAGATGATAAGTAGATGAGTTAAAGTTTCCCTGAGTTTTATTACTTAAAAAGGAGAGATTTTTCAGCAAGATACAACCACAAAGCTCATCTACTTGGGAAGACTTGCAAAAGAGTTTTTTTTCAGGCGCTAATATTTGGCAACAACAATACAGGAATGAATTGAAAACCCCGGAGGTTTTGTGAAGATTATTAGCTTCCAACGTATGAGTTTCCCAATGAGCACCGCATGCATACTTAAAAGCTGTTCAACGCTGAAGCTGCTTGATGTGTGCGATCTGTTTGCCTGGGTTCAAACCCTTTGGACAGGCACGTGCACAGTTCAAGATTGTATGGCAACGGTAAAGCTTGAACTCGTCGTCGATAGCCTCAAGTCTCTCCTTAGTGTACTCGTCACGACTGTCGCTTATCCACCTGCACATGTGACCAAGTAGTCTCTTGTTACAAACACATTGAAAGACCAAAACTTTATCTAATGACTCGGGTTCTAATCAATCAGCTTCCCAAACCAAAACACTGAAAATGCGATTCGAAACACCAAGATAGCAGAATATATTTGAATGAACCACATAAGTTGAATCAATGCAGCTAAAAACAAGATATATACGATTCTTCACAACAATCCATGTAAATACTGAGAAGATTCCAAGATCGAAAGTTCCTACTCCTAGTCCTACAATTTGCAATCAATCTCCCAAAAAAGGCAACTTTAATATCCATTTTCAACAAGCAATTCTCCAAACAATCAGCAACACTGTCATTTTTTCTACTTTACCTGTTGGCATGTAGCAAAGCGGCTGGGCCAAGGTAAGACTCAGGGTTCCACCAGTAACTGGGACAGGATGTGCTACAGCAAGCGCACAGAATACACTCGTACATCCCATCAAGCTTAGCCCTATCCTTCTTGCTCTGTAGGATCTCCTTCCCAGGCTCAGACGGCGGATTCTTCCTCTTCAACCACGGCTCGATACTCTTGTACTGGTTGTAGAAGTTGGTCATATCCACCACCAGATCCTTGATCACAAACATATGAGGCAACGGCGTGATTGTCGTCTCCGACGCTCCGTCTTGAATCTTCGTTAGACACGCGAGCCCGTTGCACCCGTCAATGTTCATAGCGCACGAGCCACAGATCCCTTCCCGGCACGATCGACGGAAAGTGAGCGACGGATCCATCTCGTTTTTGATCTTAATCAAGGCGTCCAAAACCATCGGACCACAATCCTTGAGATCGATCTGGTAATCCTGAAGCTGAGGCTTCCCTAGACTATCGGGATTCCACCGGTAGATCTGAAAAGTCTTCAGTTTCGATCCTCCGCCGCCACCAGATGGAGCCTTTGATTCCGCCTCCGTTCCAGAAGCTGTACATCGCGCCGGGATCAACCTCGCCGCCGTAGTTAACCTCGACGGCTTCGTTCCAACCAATCTTGCTATTAAACCGGACGCCATTTCTGCGGAGACAGACAGTGAGAGTCAGAGCGAAAAAAACGATGAAGGATGATTGAAAATGCCTGAAAATTAATTCAAGTGTTTATATTTTTCTACAAAATTATTTAATTTCTAAGAACCCGAAATTAGCCAAAATCGACGATTAGGGGAATATAAATATTTATATATATATACACACACACACACGAGATTACCTACGTGTGCATATTTGTAGATGTGAGGCTCAGCTTCATCTACGTAGAAGAGCCGTAGATCTTTTGAACAAGTAACGTTTCGAGACACTGTGACCGTTCATTGTGGATACCGACTTAGGTTAATCGTGGCGAACACACCACTGGATATTTTCAAAGGCGCGTGCTCGTCTCGAGGAGGGTGTCGAATTATCTAACACGTGGCTTTATTTTATTGGATTTCTTCACCCAATGAAAAAGAGAAGCACCAGATGAAGACCTGCGTCCCGTTTGGAGAGAGAAGAGGAACACTTTCTGCAGTTTTTTAAAAAGTCTTTTTCATTTTATACTTGGCAAAGAAAAACTTTTGCATTGCAACATCATATGATGAGAAACAAAAAATTCGAAGAAAAATCATGGTCGATTGATAGTAGAGTAACAACGTGTCATATGATTACACATGAGACATTCACAAGTGTAGTAAAAAGAGAGATTGCATACACACAAAATAAAGGAAAAAATATACAATTAATGATGTTTTTACTAATTCAACGTTTGTAGTTCTATCGGTGACGGTGTAGTTTCTTAACCGAAAACATATATAAACTGTTCTATAAATTAAAACAATCTTTCTGAAAAATCTTTACAAGGAACAACATTTTTATCTTGCAAAGAGCAAAAGAGCAAAAAAGGCTTTAGAGTTACAATTATCCACACGTACGTCCCCATGTTTAGACGATATCTACATTCCTTGAGACACCCTTTTGCGCTTCTTGATCGGAACCATTGATACTTCCTTTTCTTCGGAAAGATCTCTGACTCTGACTGAATATCCGAGAAAATATCTTAACCGGAGCAGGCGCTTCTGTTATAGATTCTCCGTCCTTAACCGAACCGTCATGGTTCTCGTCCAAATCCTCCGATAGTTTCTTCACTAAATCCACAAAATGTCGACGGAATGTTGGATACCTCGACACCGTTTTCGTTAGCCCTTGAATCCTAACAAACACGCAAACAAAAAGAAAGTTAAAAACCCCAAAAAGAAATCCCAAATTTGGAAAGTCTGACACTTTTAGGCTGGTTTTCACCTGCGAGCAAAGGCGTCAAGTTCGGCTCTTTTGCGCTCCGTGAGAGGAGGAGAAGCTGAATCGGCATACGAGTTCTTTAGCCTCTCTGAATCTCCATACAGCAAAACCAATCTTCCGAGATGCTCTTCTTCTTCCTCAGACAAGTTTGTAGCTTTCATTTGCTCCTTGAGTATCAAAAACGGATGCAGAAACCAATCAAAGAACGCGTCTTTCGGTCTGTTCTTGGTAGTTAGTTCAGTTACACCGTCACCTACACAGAAATGCAGTCTAATTAAAAAAAAATGTGTTTTTTGGTCGATTTTGTTGGTTTCTTGATGATTCATAATCAAAGTGAAAGTAAGTACGAAAGAAAAGACTGAAACCTTACTGAGTAACAAGCCGGAAGAATTGGCTTTGACGGAGCGTAGAATCTCGTAAAGAAGTCCATAAGCCGGTAAGCCAACGCTGATCACTTGGCTGCCTTTACTAGATCTCGCTTCTTCGAGATCTTTTGAAATTATCAGCCCTTTACCCGCCAAAACTTCTCCAAACTTCCTACATTCTACGAAGAGACCATCCAAAAGCTGCAAGATTTCAACAGACATCAAAGTCAAAAACGTCTCAAAAGTTTCCATTTTTCCAATTAGGTTCAGTGGATATAAGCTTGTGCTTACGTCGAGAGGCTTAATATCAATCATAGGGACTCTGACTGATCCTGATCTTGTTGAAGACGTGTTCTTGACAGATCCTATTCTTGGTATAGGACCTGAAAAGGCTGTTGGTTCCTCTTCTTTTTTTCGATACTTTGGCCTTGGAAAGCAAGATCCTTCAGGCAAGTCAAGTATATCGGTGCTATACTCGTCGTAAATGGACACAGAGGCAACTACGAAGCAGAGTCCATAGTAAAACGATGATTCCTGATATGAGACTACTCCTGCATAAGCACCTAGGAAGATACTGGAGACGACTGATCCAAGAACCGCTCCCGTGACAGCCAAAGGCCAGAGTAAGATCGCGAGGCCTGCGATGGGGACACACATTGTCTCCAAGAATGGACCTTCCCGTCCAATGAGATCATGAAACAAACGGTGCCAGCCTTTGAACAGCATGTAAGGGCTTTTGCATATGGCTACGAATGAGATCACCGGGAAATCAACAAGAACCCCGAGAGCCGAAGCTATCAAAGCCCCTGGAAGTTGAAGTAGCCTGGAAGTAAATACAGACTGTAAGCAAGCACGGTTGAAAGATAGGTTTAAGGCGGGAACTCAAGAATGAGCATATAAACAGACCTTATTTCATAATATTTGCGATCCGGGCAACGTATTTTAAGCTCATCCATGAGCGAGAAGTAGGAGTGAAAGCAAACATCTTTAAAGTCACGGGCAACGGTGAAGCTGCGTTTGACGCTGCTCCAAGTTCCATCATAAAAGCAATGGAAAAACGGGTAAGGCTTGCCCTCGCCAACAGCATCAAAGGTGGCGAAAATCGGGGAGAGGAAACCATATAGAGCTCCTCCAACAACACTTCCTAAAATACCAAGAATTGGCCAGAGAATGATAGCGGCAGGAAGACATAAGCATAGAAAGAGCTTCAAGATCGGTCCTATTTGTTTGGCACTGAGAAGAATCAAACAACGAGGTCTTAAACGCCGAGAGGGATAACAAAAGGATAGGAAAGGACAGAGGAGTTAGTTACCTCACTATTGAATAGAAAGTCCAAACGATGTGGACGGGCAAAAGACTTAGTATGACCGAGGAGTTGCCTATAGTCACGACGAGGCATACGAGTGGGCACAAAACGATACCTAAGCAACAAAGAAAGTGTCTTTCAGATCAGAAAACTGTTCCATTATATTGAATTTGATAAGAACAACTTTATGCATTAGGTGTTGAATTTGATTGCAATGAAAGAATTTTGAGCAGCCGTTAGTTGCTATTTGATAACAGATGAAAACAGAACTCCTCCATTCATACATTTTCACAAACTGTGGAAGCAGTAGTTGACCTTTTGGTGAAGCCTAATTGAGCTTTAACAACACAAAAATGCTTGACTTTTTAAACTTAATCAGCTCTATAGTTTCCAGCATGAAGAACAATCAAGTAAACCAGGCTCTCATCAGAAAAAGAAAAAACCTCATGAAAATATGTCTGAACAAATTGAAAATTGGGCTTAAAGAGGTAGAAATCCATAAAGTTCCGACTTTTAGTGACACCCAATAAAAGAAACAAGAGATAAATTGCGAAACATAGAAGCAGAGTTTAAAATTAAACTCTCAGATTCATACCTTTGATGACACCCAGAAAGAGCAATCCAATGAAATAAGGAAGGAATAGTAGGAACTGCAACAAAGAAGCACGAAATCCCTTTGGAGGCTCCATTTGAATTGACTCTTTCGACTGACCCACGAATTTTAACACAAACCCATCTCCAAGAATCAGTCAACGCCTTCCTGAGATATATAAAAGTTCACTGTTTTGGCGTCGATTTGGAGTCGTGGAAGCAGAGAAAATGACTCAATTAAGCTTAAACGAAGTAAACAAGAGTTTGGAGAATGAGTTTTCTTCTTCTTCTTCTTTACGAAACGTTGTTGATTCTCTCTGTAACACAAATCTTTTTAAAATTACTATAAACAAACAAAATCAAATATCTCTCTCTGATACAGCTTAGAAGCCTCACATGGGTTTCACAGATTTCAGTGGAGGGATTTGCGGTTAAGAAACTGTTTTCTCTTATCGATAAAGACCCGAAATTAGATACTACTATCAAAATCAAAACACGAGAACCAAAAACTGACCTCTTTGTCCGAAAAGTCTTACGACGAAGAGGAAGAAGCAAAGAAGGATGTTTTTCTACTTATCTGCTCTAATTTTTTTGTTTGGTTATGCTTGAGCTTAACGCATTAGCGAATATCTAAACTTACAGATAGGGCCATAGATAGGGGTCAAACTAAATAAGATCAAAGGAGACGCCATGAAAATGCCGAAATTTGCAGTTAATTTTTTTTTTTTAAACATCAAATTCGCATTCGCATTATATCAAGACTGTAACCTCATGACATATTAAATATCCGCATAATATTTATATTAGTCTGGTAATATATTCAACATAACAATAATATTTATATGAACATATAATTTATACAAAATATTTATTAATAATAATATAAAGTTAACATAGCAAAAAAATAAATAACAAGTTATACATAACGATATAGATAACAATAACAATATTGAATTATCACACTATCATTATCCTTCACAACGGTAGCCACCACCACCTTCTTCTTCCACCACCATCTTCCAATCATCATCCTCCGATTATCATATTTCAATCACCATTTTTTGCCACCATCTTCCATCACAACCACCATCACCGTTACACACTCACCGTCACAAAAATCATCACCACGTCATCGTTACTATTACCATTATCAACACTGTTATCTATCCATATCACCGACCGTTACCACCACCATCACTCTAAGTGTAACTGATATTATCATCATTATGCATCATCATCACTGATATGATTTGCTATCATCATTATTGTCACCATCTACATTACCGTCACTGCTATCATTATTGATTCCAACTCCGTCACGAATATCATATTTTTTCTTTTTCTTATTTTGCCGGAAAAACAAGAAGCCAAAAAAAAAATATAGTTAAATAAATAATTGTATTTGAAATAGTAATTCTCAAAAAACTCATTTTAGTATCGATTAATTTTTTAATCTTCTATAGCCATGGAGTGCTATTACTCTTTATGATTCGGATAATATGTTTTAATTTTTCGGATGGTAAAACAAAGAAAAGAACACTGTGGTGGCGGCTACTTTTTTTGGTCCGAAATGAGAATTTTTTTTTTCTTTTTCTTTATAAAATGATATAATGTTCGACATTAGTTGCAGAAAAATAGGTGACAAAATTGTTATTACTTGAAGTTTTATTGCAGATGATTTTAATAGTAGCTTGAATATTGTATACATTAGATTAGAGATGATTCTGTTTAAAGCAAAAGAGCTGCTCTGTTTTAATACAACTGGCATTTTATTGTTAAACTAAATTGCAGTTTAATGATTGCCCCCACTTGTTGATTCGTTTCTCAACGATTCTTCTTTTTGTCATTTTGTAATGATCTAAAACGAGGGAAGATATGGTATTCTTATAATAATGCTTAAATACATAATGGCAGTTTATTTTAATTTGCAAATGGCAGAAATTCTGTATTACATTTACAAATAGCTGTCTCTTGGGTTGCCCAGCAAAATTCCGCTGTGAGATTTCTTCTTTTGTCATCTACGATGCACGATTGTTAAACTTTATATTGATGTTTAGAATAATTGCAAAACAAAATCAAATAAAATGTAACTTCCATAAGAAAATGAATAAATTTTTTTCTTATTAAAAATGATTTGATGGTAACTTTAAACCGTGATACGTCGAATCTCATGTTATAATATTTCAGTACTGAAGTACCACATATAAATTTAAATTTAGCAGTACTTGCAAATATGTCTTCTTATTGGGCTTACATAAGTATTGGAACTGGGTAAAGCTTTCTTTTTATCAAGGTTTTAATTAGGGCCCATCTTGAATTCAAGGTTTTATACAAATCAAAAACCATAAAGATCGATTGGATTCTGGGAGTCCAATTATTTTAGGATTAGAACAATTTGTTTTGGGGATTAGATTTGTCATGGACCCACATGGTTGATTATGTAAACTTTGTTTTCCTGGATTGGATTCTGGGAGTCCAAATTTCATTTAAGTGTGACTGAAAAAAAATGATTTCGAGTCTGAAGATATGATAAATCAACGATGGCATTTTCTTTGTTAAGAGAATCATCATCACAACACCTATGATGTCATAAACACATTGTTTTTTTAATGTATAATGTAAGGGAAAGAAAAAAAAAGAAGAAACGGCGTCGTACTCAATGTCAAAAAGGTTGACTTTAAGCAATTACTTTTGACTGCCATGCTCAATTAACGGTTTTTAGGTTTTACTTATACAAAGACAACCATTTCGTTTAAAAACACAAGAAAACTAGTTATTTTGTTTCTTTGGATGCAAATGTGAGGGGAAAATACCTATAAACGGCATCGTTCGTAAGGTCAAAAAGGTTGAATTTTAAGCAAATACTTTTGACTACTAATCCCCAATTAACGGTTTCACAACATTAACCGTTTGTTTTCCTCACCTGAAATTACGATAACGTAGGTCCCATAGTTAAATTTAATTTAAAAAAAACTACTATATTATAATATCTCGCAATAATAATTTAAAATAAATCACGCCTTCACTCCCGGAACTCTCTTCCTCTTTATATACTTTCCAATAATAACAACAAGCTTCAACACAGACAGAAACTTCTCTCTTTTATAATATTTTTCTCTCATTTCTGATTAGAATAATGATTTCGTATTCTAATAATCCTGCTGTTTACACTTTTATATTTCTCCTATTAATCGGTAACACGATTGCATTTTCTTCGAGTTCGTTGCCGCATGCTCAAGATCCGAATCTAGTAGTCGACGAAGTTAATAGGTACGTTTAAATGAAATTATGAAAATTTAGAATATGATACACTCAAATTTGTTATAGCAGTGTTGCTGCTACAATCGTTTATATATTAAAAAATGTAGCAGTTAAATTCCGTAAACGTCTTTTATTCGATGTGAAAAACCGACTCTAGCTCATTCTTTTTTTCGTTCACTTATAATTATGGCTCACTCGCATTTACAGATTTACAAATCCCATAAAACAGGATTTTGGTCAACATTCCTTTAAAATTAATAATACCCTTAACCGAAAAACTAAACTTGATTTTGGTTCACATTATTAGAACAATTCCAATAGAGACATGAAGTTATTAACTATAAAAATATATTATTTTAATACAACTTAATATTTACAATTAATTTTTAATACATAAAATAAATTGAACTAATAATAACATGACAAGTGGTTTAAGAATGTTTTAAAATTTAAGAATTGTTTTTATTTAAGATTTTTTCTATCTTTTCTATCTTCTCTTTCTTATTTTTTGATTTTTGATTTTTTTATTTTATTTTTTATGTTAAGAACCATAGTTTAGATCTTTATGATCATTGGGGTTGGTCTTAGCTTCCCATCAAAGGATTTTCTGTAAAACTACTCCGTGTATATTTGCATTTTCATTTGATTCATCTTAAATAAAATAAAACCCTTTAAGAGAAAGAAAGTGGCTTTCACATCCAACACTAGATAGGTAGCTAGTTTTTTTCCCTAGCTAGCTAGTGCCTAGTGTTTTTCCCCAACGACCAAAATATGTTCACATTTAATTGGACCGGTTTTAAATTAATAGGAATACTTTTGTATTTTCTACTATTTCTGTTTGTAGAAGTGTATTCAATGCGTCGAGGAGGAGCCTGGCCTACCTATCTTGCAGAACCGGAAATCCCATCGACGATTGTTGGCGGTGCGATCCTAACTGGGAGACAAACCGCCAGCGACTAGCCGACTGTGCTATCGGGTTTGGCAAAAACGCTATTGGAGGCCGCAACGGCCGAATTTACGTCGTTACAGATCCGGCCAACGACGATCCAGTAAACCCTAGACCCGGAACTCTAAGACATGCGGTCACACAAGAAGAACCATTATGGATCATTTTCAAGAGAGATATGGTCATTAGGCTCAAGAAAGAACTCATCATCACATCTTTCAAGACCATTGATGGTAGAGGCTCCAGTGTTCACATAACCGATGGACCTTGCATTAAGATCCACGATGTAACAAACATTATCATCCATGGCATTAACATCCATGACTGCAAACCAGGACCAGGCGAGACAAAATTTAGACTATTCTTTTAGTAAGAAACTTCTATATAGCATGCTAATATGTTTTGTGTTTATAGGGGGCATGATTAGGGATGGACCACGTCACACCGGGTGGTGGATCCCATCAGATGGAGACGCGGTGGCGATATTTGGAGGGAAACATGTGTGGATTGATCATTGCTCGTTGTCGAACTGCGATGATGGTCTCATAGACGCCATACATGGTTCGACGGCTATAACCATATCGAACAACCACATGACGCACCATGACAAGGTCATGCTTTTAGGGCATAGCGATAGTTATACACAGGACAAGGACATGCAAGTCACCATTGCGTTTAACCATTTCGGTGAAGGCCTCGTTCAAAGGATGCCACGGTAAGCAATTTATCTTTTTACCACTCATCGCGCACACACACAGTTACATAGATATATAGAAGCTTGCGTGCGAAGTGCGAAGCACGCGTATAAAGAGTTTGCATGTGGAAGCTTGACTTTAGAAAGTATGCAAAAAGTCAACATAAGGAGAATGAGACTTTTTTAAACCAACACCGATCGATCATATCGCTATATAGAAGATTCTATTATTAAATGAGATATGAATATAAATGAATGATACCCCAAAAAAAGCAAGTGCCGACCATTTGTTATATACAATATTGATTTTCATCTAATTTCAGACGGTTAGAGAAAAAGTATAATTGGTGTTAATTATGTCAATGCATATTTGAGTGTGAATTTAACTATATGCATATATGATTTCGAAAAAGACGTTTTGAAGTTTCATGCATTGGATCTAGGGAGATGCATATGGGGTGAATAGTTAATTGGAACCAATACCAGAAAATTGTAAAAACTATGAGACCATTATATTCTTTAGTTAACATTTAGTTTAAAATGTTACTAATATTGAGTTTTGGTTTATAATAAACAGGTGCAGGCATGGATATTTCCATGTGGTGAACAATGATTATACTCACTGGGAAATGTATGCAATCGGTGGAAGTGCATCTCCGACGATATACAGCCAAGGCAATAGATTTCTCGCTCCTAACACCAGATTTAATAAAGAGGTACGTTGTTGTGAATTTTTCATAACTTTATAATTTTATTATTTTAAGAAACTAAAAATTGTGACATTTGATCGTCTAGCATATACCTTAATAATGGTTTGCCATTCTGTATTAGAGTTTAATTATAGACGAGATAAACATGAAATGTGACATTTGTGTATATATATTTACGTGTGTTTATTAATATCTTTTAACAATAGGTTACAAAACATGAAGATGCACCCGAAAGCCAGTGGAGAGATTGGAATTGGAGATCGGAAGGGGACATGTTGTTGAACGGAGCTTATTTCCGACAGTCCGGTGCTGGAGCTTCGTCGACTTATGCAAGAGCTTCGAGCCTTAGTGCGAGGCCATCGTCGCTTGTGGGTCCCATCACGATGACCGCGGGCACTCTAAATTGTCGGCGAGGTCGACGTTGTTGATTAATCAGTATAACGGTGATAATGAAATCGTTAAGAGAGAGTATAAATATAAAAGGATCATTGTTTACGCAATGGTTCTTATATATGTTTAACGAATGGTAAGAGTTTTTTTTTTGTTTTGTTTTTCCTCTCTTTTTAAGTTTTTCCAATGTAACGTTACAAGTGTAATGCGTCTGCTATGTCTCTAGGCATTTGCGAGAGATGATTTTCAAATTTTATATCAAATATAATTATCAAGCTAAAAAGCTTCTACTATTTTTATTTTTTTTTCAAATCAAGAGTTTTCAGATCTAGACACATGATATCTTTGGAGTTTGGATCGGAGAGCATGTTAATTTAGTATTCTCCCCATTGTTGGTTTTCGAATTCGAAACCTTCCCAACTCTCCTTTTTGGATAGCCAGACGATATATGTCTGTTGAACTACCAAATCCAAATGAGTCATTTTTTCAATTTTATTTTGTAACAAGTATGATGAATATTAAGGTGGGATTGTTTTAGTGATTTAAGGAAGAATATATAATTAATATAACATGATCAATCCATTATAGATACTGGTAAAGTTTTGCCTAGAAAGATTTTGTTTAGCCAATCAAGAAGATCGAGGGAAGTGTCATTGATCTTTTGAGTTGACAAAAAGAAAAGCCACTATCGCCATAAAGTTGTCGGCCACACGTGAAAGAGCACGCTGTGTACGTCCAGTTTTAGATTTCCAAAGCTAGCGTATATCACATACTCAAATCGAATTAATAAACATCAAAAAACACAACCCACAATCAAATTTGACGTTACACAAATGTCTCGCGTTGGACACGATCAACGATATCGTTTATATTCTCCGTTTCAAAAGAAAAACAAGCAGGATGATCCCACCGCAACAACAGCAGCCAAAACGGCTGAAGAAGATCTCGAGGCGGAGCTAGACGACGAGGTTTGGACATTCATATCCGCTTCGGGTTGTGCAAGCGGATTAGTACTATCTAGTCCTGCGGTGGGGCTAATGGGCACGTAATCATCCACCACCACAACACCGTCCGGTGCAAGTTCTTTAGGGATTTCATAATCGGGATAATCTTGAGACGGACCAAGACTATCTATCAAGCTCTTTGTTGAGTTTTGCGCTGGTGATTTGTTGTCGACAGGTTGAGATTTATCACTATCATCAGCTGCTAATGTTCCATTAGCGATGGTTAAAACTACAAGAACGAAGACGAGGAAAAAATGGCTCGCCATGGTATATATATGTGTGTGTTGATATTGCTTCCTGTCTCTTTTATTGAATTAATCTAACTCTTTTTGTTTGGGTATATATTTCTATTTGTATATACGATGATTCTCGGTGAGGTTCACAGAGCAGATCGATTAAACTTTCAAGGAGAATTGAAATGGAGATTGGGAATTTAAACTTGTAAGGGAGATGGACGTAGTTGGTTAAAGGCGTTTATTTGGTGAGTTGCTATTTACGGTTACGGCTATTGTTTCTGTTTTTACCCATATTTGAGTACATGCATAAGCGATTCGTTTTTCTCTATATATAAGAACATATGGTTTAGCTATTGTTAGTATATTGTTAGGATTTGTTTTCATATGCATGAGTATATCTGATCTGATAAGCCAAAAAAAAAAAAAAACCATATACACTAAACGTCACAGGCCTTGTGCTTATTCTAATTTTGTTTAATAAAAATCTATTCAAATCACATTAACAAGTTATTTATTTTTAGTTTATATTTTATTTTTCTGTCTTAAATGGTTCTCGATTTGAATTTCGATGTTTGTATGTAAATAATTTTATTATGGATCTTTCGCATTGTTGTCCGTTAGAAGATGTATTAGCCAATGATTATTACAAAATGGACGTGAATTACAAATAGACCCTTTTAACCATAAAAATTTAATGGTTAATGATATAAACGAGTAAGATTACATGATCAATCAATCATAAATAACACAAGCTAAACATATTTATTATTACAACATCAAATCCTAATCTCCGTACTGTTCACGAATTTAACGTGTTAAAAATCGAACCGGAGTGCGAACATTCTTAAACGAGCCTCAAAATTAAATACCAAACGTATAATAATAATATAGTCTTAAATGTAGTATGAAATCCAGTACTATATATAGTGAGTTTCAATCATATGAAGAAGAACCATGCAACTGCGGCGAGAACAGATCCGGAGACAGAGATCTCGAGCGATGAGGCTCTTCCCGACGGAGCTGAAGCCTCAGGGCCGTCGCTGTCGTTTCCTTCGTCGGAGGACGGAGACATGTCTGGAGTAGGAGCTGGCGGAGACGAGGCGGAGGGTGAGTCGGAGGAGCCGGTGGGACCTTCGGGGTAGTCGCCGGAGCTTGGGTCGGGGCTCGAAGCCGGAGTTTTGGCTGAAGACGATTTCGGAGGCTTTGCGGTGGCGCCTCCACCAGAAGATGGGGATGTGCTTGGAGTGGCGGTAGAGTTTTTCTTGGCAGTGGTCGGAGCAGAAGCCATTGGCGGCGAGGTTGGGGCGGAGGCGGATGATTTTGGGGATGCTGAGGCGGCGGGTGAAGGAGTGGTTGAGCTTTTGTCGCCGTTTGATTTCGGCGCGCTGGCTGGTGTTGGAGGATCTGCAGCGAAGACGGCGGTTATAGCCAAGGCGGCGACGGCGAGAGATAAAAGCTTAAGAATCATTGTCATTTTTTGTGTGAATGTAAGTTTTTTTTTTGGTGGTAATTAATTTTTTTAATTACTTCTTGTTTTTGTGTGGGAAAAAAATTAAAAGGGGAAGAAGAGGGTGATTTTGGAGAAATTAAGGAGGAAGTAAAATTTAATTTATAGGGGATTCTACAGATTTGACCGTAAGTTTTGGTTGACCGGGTCCATCGGGACTTGTTTTAAAATTTTATTGGTTTCATCTTTTGTTAGTAAAAGAGAGAACATGTGGTGATGCCGTGATGGTAATTTCATCTTTCAAGAGACAATTGAGAACACGTGACTATTGTAATATTCTACTACAATAGAGTAGTAGTTTAAATATATGTATTGTACTGACATTGATTTTGTGGTAACTAATTAGTTACGTTTCATCAAGAATTAAGCTAATCTACGTATACCTTCTGTTATGTAATGACGTTCAAATTAAATCCAAGCTCAGAGATTATAAAGAGCATCTTTACAAGTCATACATGTTGAAGTTTGAAGTCTAACATACTTCAACCAAATTGTGGTTAAAGATAAGATAGGTTTAAAAGGAAATCTTTTATACATTAGGAAATAGGAAAAAGAAGTTTTATAGTTATAATAATAGAAAATGGAAATTAGTAAGCTATGTTAATGTCTATATATATGACAGAGAGTAAGGGTTTATTTTTTTTAGTTATATTTTTTTAAACCTAATAAAAAAGTTATTTTTAATATTAAGCTTGTGTTTTTGTTTTCACTCACTTTATTTGGTATCAGAGGTTAAACGATCAAATAAAGAGACTTGATCGTGAAGCTTTGACGGAGGAAGAAGCTGGTGTGACCGAGTCATGGGAGACGCCCCCAATCCTCCTCCCCGGAAAGAACTCGTTCCTTCTTCTATCCAATGTCCCATGCTAACCTCTACTAATTATACAGTATGGTCTATGCGGATGAAAGTTGTGTTACGAATTCACAAAGTGTGGGAAACGATTGAACCTGGTTCAAACCAATCTGATAAGAATGATATCGCAATAGGATTGCTGTTTCAATCCATCCCGGAGTCTCTTATTCAGCAAGTAGGCGAACAAGATTCTCCTAAAGGGATTTGGAATTCGATAAAAAACGATTCACCTAGGTATGAATCATGTCAAAAAAGCAAGACTTCAAACCCTAATGTCAGAGTTTGAAAGAATCAAGATGAATAACACATATACAATCGATAGCTTTGCGGGAAAGTTATCGGAGCTCGCATCGAAGTCAGCTGCTTTTGGCGAAATCATTGAGGAGCCGAAACTGGTGAAGAAATTCCTCAATAGCTTACCAAGAAGCAAATACATTCAAATCATAGCCTTTCTTGAGCAAGTACTAAATTTGAATGCAATGGGATTTGAGAATATAGTTAATAGACT
>JAHZTW010000041.1:343580-390493 GCA_020283515.1 Alliaria petiolata
GGTGCGATCCTAACTGGGAGACAAACCGCCAGCGACTAGCCGACTGTGCTATCGGGTTTGGCAAAAACGCTATAGGAGGCCGCAACGGCCGAATTTACGTCGTTACAGATCCGGCCAACGACGATCCAGTAAACCCTAGACCCGGAACTCTAAGACATGCGGTCACACAAGAAGAACCATTATGGATCATTTTCAAGAGAGATATGGTCATTAGGCTCAAGAAAGAACTCATCATCACATCTTTCAAGACCATTGATGGTAGAGGCTCCAGTGTTCACATAACCGATGGACCTTGCATTAAGATCCACGATGTAACAAACATTATCATCCATGGCATTAACATCCATGACTGCAAACCAGGACCAGGCGAGACAAAATTTAGACTATTCTTTTAGTAAGAAACTTCTATATAGCATGCTAATATGTTTTGTGTTTATAGGGGGCATGATTAGGGATGGACCACGTCACACCGGGTGGTGGATCCCATCAGATGGAGACGCGGTGGCGATATTTGGAGGGAAACATGTGTGGATTGATCATTGCTCGTTGTCGAACTGCGATGATGGTCTCATAGACGCCATACATGGTTCGACGGCTATAACCATATCGAACAACCACATGACGCACCATGACAAGGTCATGCTTTTAGGGCATAGCGATAGTTATACACAGGACAAGGACATGCAAGTCACCATTGCGTTTAACCATTTCGGTGAAGGCCTCGTTCAAAGGATGCCACGGTAAGCAATTTATCTTTTTACCACTCATCGCGCACACACACAGTTACATAGATATATAGAAGCTTGCGTGCGAAGTGCGAAGCACGCGTATAAAGAGTTTGCATGTGGAAGCTTGACTTTAGAAAGTATGCAAAAAGTCAACATAAGGAGAATGAGACTTTTTTAAACCAACACCGATCGATCATATCGCTATATAGAAGATTCTATTATTAAATGAGATATGAATATAAATGAATGATACCCCAAAAAAAGCAAGTGCCGACCATTTGTTATATACAATATTGATTTTCATCTAATTTCAGACGGTTAGAGAAAAAGTATAATTGGTGTTAATTATGTCAATGCATATTTGAGTGTGAATTTAACTATATGCATATATGATTTCGAAAAAGACGTTTTGAAGTTTCATGCATTGGATCTAGGGAGATGCATATGGGGTGAATAGTTAATTGGAACCAATACCAGAAAATTGTAAAAACTATGAGACCATTATATTCTTTAGTTAACATTTAGTTTAAAATGTTACTAATATTGAGTTTTGGTTTATAATAAACAGGTGCAGGCATGGATATTTCCATGTGGTGAACAATGATTATACTCACTGGGAAATGTATGCAATCGGTGGAAGTGCATCTCCGACGATATACAGCCAAGGCAATAGATTTCTCGCTCCTAACACCAGATTTAATAAAGAGGTACGTTGTTGTGAATTTTTCATAACTTTATAATTTTATTATTTTAAGAAACTAAAAATTGTGACATTTGATCGTCTAGCATATACCTTAATAATGGTTTGCCATTCTGTATTAGAGTTTAATTATAGACGAGATAAACATGAAATGTGACATTTGTGTATATATATTTACGTGTGTTTATTAATATCTTTTAACAATAGGTTACAAAACATGAAGATGCACCCGAAAGCCAGTGGAGAGATTGGAATTGGAGATCGGAAGGGGACATGTTGTTGAACGGAGCTTATTTCCGACAGTCCGGTGCTGGAGCTTCGTCGACTTATGCAAGAGCTTCGAGCCTTAGTGCGAGGCCATCGTCGCTTGTGGGTCCCATCACGATGACCGCGGGCACTCTAAATTGTCGGCGAGGTCGACGTTGTTGATTAATCAGTATAACGGTGATAATGAAATCGTTAAGAGAGAGTATAAATATAAAAGGATCATTGTTTACGCAATGGTTCTTATATATGTTTAACGAATGGTAAGAGTTTTTTTTTTGTTTTGTTTTTCCTCTCTTTTTAAGTTTTTCCAATGTAACGTTACAAGTGTAATGCGTCTGCTATGTCTCTAGGCATTTGCGAGAGATGATTTTCAAATTTTATATCAAATATAATTATCAAGCTAAAAAGCTTCTACTATTTTTATTTTTTTTTCAAATCAAGAGTTTTCAGATCTAGACACATGATATCTTTGGAGTTTGGATCGGAGAGCATGTTAATTTAGTATTCTCCCCATTGTTGGTTTTCGAATTCGAAACCTTCCCAACTCTCCTTTTTGGATAGCCAGACGATATATGTCTGTTGAACTACCAAATCCAAATGAGTCATTTTTTCAATTTTATTTTGTAACAAGTATGATGAATATTAAGGTGGGATTGTTTTAGTGATTTAAGGAAGAATATATAATTAATATAACATGATCAATCCATTATAGATACTGGTAAAGTTTTGCCTAGAAAGATTTTGTTTAGCCAATCAAGAAGATCGAGGGAAGTGTCATTGATCTTTTGAGTTGACAAAAAGAAAAGCCACTATCGCCATAAAGTTGTCGGCCACACGTGAAAGAGCACGCTGTGTACGTCCAGTTTTAGATTTCCAAAGCTAGCGTATATCACATACTCAAATCGAATTAATAAACATCAAAAAACACAACCCACAATCAAATTTGACGTTACACAAATGTCTCGCGTTGGACACGATCAACGATATCGTTTATATTCTCCGTTTCAAAAGAAAAACAAGCAGGATGATCCCACCGCAACAACAGCAGCCAAAACGGCTGAAGAAGATCTCGAGGCGGAGCTAGACGACGAGGTTTGGACATTCATATCCGCTTCGGGTTGTGCAAGCGGATTAGTACTATCTAGTCCTGCGGTGGGGCTAATGGGCACGTAATCATCCACCACCACAACACCGTCCGGTGCAAGTTCTTTAGGGATTTCATAATCGGGATAATCTTGAGACGGACCAAGACTATCTATCAAGCTCTTTGTTGAGTTTTGCGCTGGTGATTTGTTGTCGACAGGTTGAGATTTATCACTATCATCAGCTGCTAATGTTCCATTAGCGATGGTTAAAACTACAAGAACGAAGACGAGGAAAAAATGGCTCGCCATGGTATATATATGTGTGTGTTGATATTGCTTCCTGTCTCTTTTATTGAATTAATCTAACTCTTTTTGTTTGGGTATATATTTCTATTTGTATATACGATGATTCTCGGTGAGGTTCACAGAGCAGATCGATTAAACTTTCAAGGAGAATTGAAATGGAGATTGGGAATTTAAACTTGTAAGGGAGATGGACGTAGTTGGTTAAAGGCGTTTATTTGGTGAGTTGCTATTTACGGTTACGGCTATTGTTTCTGTTTTTACCCATATTTGAGTACATGCATAAGCGATTCGTTTTTCTCTATATATAAGAACATATGGTTTAGCTATTGTTAGTATATTGTTAGGATTTGTTTTCATATGCATGAGTATATCTGATCTGATAAGCCAAAAAAAAAAAAAAACCATATACACTAAACGTCACAGGCCTTGTGCTTATTCTAATTTTGTTTAATAAAAATCTATTCAAATCACATTAACAAGTTATTTATTTTTAGTTTATATTTTATTTTTCTGTCTTAAATGGTTCTCGATTTGAATTTCGATGTTTGTATGTAAATAATTTTATTATGGATCTTTCGCATTGTTGTCCGTTAGAAGATGTATTAGCCAATGATTATTACAAAATGGACGTGAATTACAAATAGACCCTTTTAACCATAAAAATTTAATGGTTAATGATATAAACGAGTAAGATTACATGATCAATCAATCATAAATAACACAAGCTAAACATATTTATTATTACAACATCAAATCCTAATCTCCGTACTGTTCACGAATTTAACGTGTTAAAAATCGAACCGGAGTGCGAACATTCTTAAACGAGCCTCAAAATTAAATACCAAACGTATAATAATAATATAGTCTTAAATGTAGTATGAAATCCAGTACTATATATAGTGAGTTTCAATCATATGAAGAAGAACCATGCAACTGCGGCGAGAACAGATCCGGAGACAGAGATCTCGAGCGATGAGGCTCTTCCCGACGGAGCTGAAGCCTCAGGGCCGTCGCTGTCGTTTCCTTCGTCGGAGGACGGAGACATGTCTGGAGTAGGAGCTGGCGGAGACGAGGCGGAGGGTGAGTCGGAGGAGCCGGTGGGACCTTCGGGGTAGTCGCCGGAGCTTGGGTCGGGGCTCGAAGCCGGAGTTTTGGCTGAAGACGATTTCGGAGGCTTTGCGGTGGCGCCTCCACCAGAAGATGGGGATGTGCTTGGAGTGGCGGTAGAGTTTTTCTTGGCAGTGGTCGGAGCAGAAGCCATTGGCGGCGAGGTTGGGGCGGAGGCGGATGATTTTGGGGATGCTGAGGCGGCGGGTGAAGGAGTGGTTGAGCTTTTGTCGCCGTTTGATTTCGGCGCGCTGGCTGGTGTTGGAGGATCTGCAGCGAAGACGGCGGTTATAGCCAAGGCGGCGACGGCGAGAGATAAAAGCTTAAGAATCATTGTCATTTTTTGTGTGAATGTAAGTTTTTTTTTTGGTGGTAATTAATTTTTTTAATTACTTCTTGTTTTTGTGTGGGAAAAAAATTAAAAGGGGAAGAAGAGGGTGATTTTGGAGAAATTAAGGAGGAAGTAAAATTTAATTTATAGGGGATTCTACAGATTTGACCGTAAGTTTTGGTTGACCGGGTCCATCGGGACTTGTTTTAAAATTTTATTGGTTTCATCTTTTGTTAGTAAAAGAGAGAACATGTGGTGATGCCGTGATGGTAATTTCATCTTTCAAGAGACAATTGAGAACACGTGACTATTGTAATATTCTACTACAATAGAGTAGTAGTTTAAATATATGTATTGTACTGACATTGATTTTGTGGTAACTAATTAGTTACGTTTCATCAAGAATTAAGCTAATCTACGTATACCTTCTGTTATGTAATGACGTTCAAATTAAATCCAAGCTCAGAGATTATAAAGAGCATCTTTACAAGTCATACATGTTGAAGTTTGAAGTCTAACATACTTCAACCAAATTGTGGTTAAAGATAAGATAGGTTTAAAAGGAAATCTTTTATACATTAGGAAATAGGAAAAAGAAGTTTTATAGTTATAATAATAGAAAATGGAAATTAGTAAGCTATGTTAATGTCTATATATATGACAGAGAGTAAGGGTTTATTTTTTTTAGTTATATTTTTTTAAACATAATAAAAAAGTTATTTTTAATATTAAGCTTGTGTTTTTGTTTTCACTCACTTTATTTGGTATCAGAGGTTAAACGATCAAATAAAGAGACTTGATCGTGAAGCTTTGACGGAGGAAGAAGCTGGTGTGACCGAGTCATGGGAGACGCCCCCAATCCTCCTCCCCGGAAAGAACTCGTTCCTTCTTCTATCCAATGTCCCATGCTAACCTCTACTAATTATACAGTATGGTCTATGCGGATGAAAGTTGTGTTACGAATTCACAAAGTGTGGGAAACGATTGAACCTGGTTCAAACCAATCTGATAAGAATGATATCGCAATAGGATTGCTGTTTCAATCCATCCCGGAGTCTCTTATTCAGCAAGTAGGCGAACAAGATTCTCCTAAAGAGATTTGGAATTCGATAAAAAACGATTCACCTAGGTATGAATCATGTCAAAAAAACAAGACTTCAAACCCTAATGTCAGAGTTTGAAAGAATCAAGATGAATAACACATATACAATCGATAGCTTTGCGGGAAAGTTATCGGAGCTCGCATCGAAGTCAGCTGCTTTTGGCGAAATCATTGAGGAGCCGAAACTGGTGAAGAAATTCCTCAATAGCTTACCAAGAAGCAAATACATTCAAATCATAGCCTTTCTTGAGCAAGTACTAAATTTGAATGCAATGGGATTTGAGAATATAGTTAATAGACTAAAAGCATATAAAGAACGGATTCTCGATGAGGAGAACCACGGAGAAAAACAGGACAAGCTGTTATATGCCAATTCAGACGAACAAAACTCGTCATCATCACGTGAGAAAGGACGTGGTAAAGGAGGTAGAGCAACTAGAGGGCGAAACAAGTCACAAAATAGATCAACAAATCAAGCTGATCAAAATAAATTGAAAGCAAGAGTTTAGTTTTGAATTATATTTTCTAAACCTAATAAAAAAGTTATTCTTATTTAGCTGTGTTCTTGATTTCAATCACTTTAATACAAAACATCAAAATGTTCTATCATACAACTTAAATTATTGAGATAAGTGAAAGTCGGTCGATAGCTCCATTGGTACAAACAGATGGTAAATAAAAAAAAACAAAATATGATCTTCTAAGAGATTGTGTACCTAAAATTCGAATATTTATCGTTACTAAAAAAATTCAGCTAAGCAGTTTCTATAATGTATCGATATCTTAGAGGATAAATTAATCATACAATTGGATAACTGCATATTCCTATATTTTTTAATATACTGGGCTCATAAAAAAGGCCCGTATAACTGTTTCAATTGGAAGGCCCAGGCCGACTTTGCCTACCATCGTTGACATAAGCTTTGTGGTGGCCCACGACGCACGCACGTGTTCCATTTAATTAAATACTATAAATTTGCTTTGGAGTTTGGTTCTTTTTCTGCTCGAACTAATCCAGTCTTTTCGGCTTCTCCGTCGGTAACGATCTCCGCCTGTTTCAGCGACAATAATCTCCGGCTATACGATTTTCTCGGTGAGTTCTCGTCGACCTTCGTTTCAATCATATCGAATCGATGGAGAGATACCAAATTAACAATACTCGAGTGATTCGCTATCTTTATTTTTTCAAGAATCCCGCAATTTTCAGTTTTCTTGTGAAATTTTCGGATCGAAAATTCTGTAACCGGGACTTTAAGTTTTCGTGAATACGAGATTGAGTGATATATATATATATATATACTGTCTTCTCGATATGTTACTCTGAATTTCACAATAACTCTGCAGTAGCTTTCAAAGGGCGCTAATCCTTGAGACTTGGAATTATATAAAACTTTTCCTCAGTCTATCTTGGCGTTTCCGTATTAATCCCCAAATTGAGCAACTTTAAGTAATTTTCCCATGGAGATTATAGCTTCTTAACTAAAATAAGCTCTACAAGTCTCATCAGCATATTGGCTTTTTAGTTCCTGATTCTTGATGCTTTGATCAGTGTTGGTCTCCATGTTTGATTTTTTTTGTCAAGATTTCTTTTTTTCTTCTTCATGTGTTCTCACATTTTTAGACATCTTAGAAAGGGTTTCAGGTTTATCTATTCAATACGCAATTGCTAAAAAGGTCTGCTTTCCATTGATTTGAGCTCTGTGCGGTGGAGTGCAGTGTCTATCAAAGCAATGCCTAAAAGAGCAGCAGAAGCGCCTCCTTCACCTGAAACACAAAGAGTCAGGCCTGCAGACACTTTTGGTAATTACAGATCTCAAGTAGCTGAGCTCTTGTCTCAAGAAGAGAAGATCTCGCTTCGTGATCAAGAAGCCACTGTGAGGCATTCCAACACCGCAATAGGAGCTGGGATGTCAAACCTCAAGAAAGAGAATTTGAATGTCTTGTTGAGGCAGTGCGTGAGGAATCTAACTTCAGAAATTCAAGAGGTACATCAAAGTTCTACTTTCTGAATATCGTTGATGTTAGCATATGATGTAAGAGTGTCTGTATTGATGCAATTTGCGAATCGCAGGTACATCAACGTGTATTCCGCTTGTACCTGATTTCACAGCTGACAAACGAATGTCCGTCTTCTTCACCAAGCCTTTTACAGTCTATTGTTCCTCAAGAATCCGGAGGGCCAACAGTATGTCTCTTGCTTTTATGGTGTATTGGATCCATCATTGCATTATTTTTTCTAACAGGATGTTTTTTTGGGTACTTATTCAACTTTTTATAGGAAGATGATATAGAGTATCTGAGGTCTGACCCTGATCATGTCAAGAGTTTAACGTCCCAGTATTCAAATGTTCTTCTTTCCGAGGTAATGATCTTTCTCTTTTGAATTTACAGAACATCTTTTTCACATTATCATTTCTACCACACGCAAAGATTAAAGATCTTATATAGCTACAATCAATTTTTTTGTTTGTTTTTGTTCTTGGTTTGCCTCGTAAAGCTGGAGAATATGCAGCAGCAACTCGAGAACCTCCTTGACGATGTAGTGGCCACTTGCAGGTACAGTGTTGTCTAATAGCTCTATCTATGCTTTGTGATCAGCGAAAGAGACTTTCATATATAATTGAATCATTCTTCTCTTGTGAAACAGACCTATGACTCGTGGTGAAAAGCGGGATCTTAAGAAATCAATCAGGGAGCTACCTGAAAGAAATCTCGACCGCATCGCTGAAATAGTAGGAGATTTCTCTGATGAGGTTAAAGTCAACCTGGATCAGTCGGTAAGAACACAATACAATAGTTGATAGATCCTGGTCCGGTAACTTAAAAGTGGAATTATTAATAGCAATTTCGAACAAACTTTGTTTTCAGCAGGACAACATAATGCTATGGAGATTGCATTTCTATGTAGGAGCAGTCAAGAATGCCCAGAAGCTCGCTCGCTAGCTAGCTTAGGCTCTGTATATTTTGGTTAGAGATGTTGGGATCCTGTGATGACCCTTCAATCCGGTCTCGACTACGGCCGGTTTAATTTATAGTCTGGTTTTCTTTTTTCTTTGCCTTTTCTTCACATCAGTCCAGTTTTGCTATGTCGTAGTTGGTCTTACATGGACGGGTTTAAAACCGGTTCTCATTTTGCAAGACTTTTTTTTTTTTTTTATCAAATATTGATTTGGCCGGTCTGCAGATTTTCTGGTCTAGGACAATCTGTATGAATGAGTTACATGTAACATGTTCTTGTTATGAATTGTGTTGTATTATTATGAGTACCAAAGGTCTCTTTATATAGTAATTACATAAAAGATAGAAAAGGAAATAGTACTTTTCCTACTTTTACAAAGAAAAGAAAAACATCTACTAATCATAATGAACTTACGAAAACGTGGCCGCCTATGATCCAATGGGCTGGGCCGTGGTCTAATGCAATGGGCCGGTTATGGAGATCCAAACCTCAATGGATTATAACACTCCCCCTTGATTGACATAACCGGTTGTGATGATGGGATCATAGTAATACGCTTGGGGATGCTGCCTCATTAAAACCTTTCTAAGGAAAACCCAGTGGGACAAAACCTTAGCGAGGAAAAAGAGTACAGCACGCATTACTCCCCCTGAAAAGATCATCACTCTAAGTCCCTTAATCGGCGCATGCCGATCTGATGCATTAGCTTCTTCAATGTGGAGGTTGGAAGCGACTTAGTGAATAGGTCGGCTGAGTTGTCGCTGGAACGGACTTGGAGCACTTTGAGTTCACCGGCCTTCTGTAGGTCGTGAGTGAAAAAGAACTTTGGTAAGATGTGCTTCGTCCGATCTCCTTTGATGTATCCATCCTTCAACTGAGCTATGCATGCGGCATTGTCCTCGTACATGCTGGTCGGTTCTTCTTTCCCTTCTATCATCCCACAATCTCGTCTAATGTGTTGAGTCATTGACCTCAACCAAACACATTCTCGGCTGGCCTCATGGATCGCCAATATTTCCGCGTGATTGGACGATGTAGCCGTGAGTGTCTGCTTCATGGACCTCCACGAAATGGCTGTTCCATCGTGAGTGAAGACATATCCCGTCTGGGATCGACCGTTGTGCGGATCCGAAAGGTAACCTGCATCAGCAAAACCAACTAAACCTTCATTGTTAAGGTTAGTGTAAAATAGACCCATATCTTTCGTCCCTTTCAGGTAACGAAGTATGTGTTTGATCCCACTCCAGTGCCTTTGGGTCGGACAAGAACTGAATCTTGAAAGGAGGTTCACGGCAAAGCAAATGTCCGGCCTAGTGTGACTAGCCAAGTACATTAACGCTCCTATGGCACTGAGATATGGCACTTCGGGACCAAGGATTTCTTCATCCTTCTTCTTTGGACCGAATGGATCACTGTCCAGACTAAGGCTTCTCACCATCATTGGGCTACTCAGTGGGTGAGCCTGGTCCATATTAAAACGCTTGAGTACCTTTTCTGTATATGCCATTTGATGCACAAGGATTCCATTATTGACGTACTCAAGTTGTATTCCCAAACAGAACTTAGTCTTTCCTAAGTCTTTCATTTCGAATTCCTTCTTTAGGTATTCAACCGTTTGGGATATTTCCTCAGAGGTTCCTAGGATGTTCAGGTCGTCTACATACACCGCGATGATTACGAATCCCTTGTCAAATTTCTTTATAAATATGCATGGACTTATGGGATCGTTTTTATAGCCCTCTTTCACTAAGTACTCGCTTAGTCTATTATACCACATGCGACCTGATTGTTTTAATCCATAGAGCGATTTATTCAGCTTAATACAATGCTGGTCTCGAGAACTTCTTTTATCTTTCAGCTCTATTCCCTCTGGGACTTTCATATAAATTTCGTTATCCAGTGGACCATATAAGTATGCGGTTACAACATCCATTAACCGCAAATCCAATTTCTCTCTTATGGCCAGACTTATCAGGAATCTAAAAGTCGTTGCATCCACCACAGGGGAGTATGTCTCCTCATAATCGATTCCTGGCCTTTGTGAGAATCCTTGTGCCACAAGCCGTGCTTTGTGTCTAACGATTTCACCTTGTTCGTTTCTCTTCCTCACAAAGACCCATTTATGTCCAACTGGTATAACATCACGAGGTGTCCGAATTATGGGACCAAAAACCTCTCTCTTCTTTAAAGAGTTTAACTCCACGTTTATAGCTTCTTTCCATTTATGCCAGTCTAATCGACGAGTGCACTCTAAAATGGACGTGGGTTCTAGATCCTCATTCATGAGCTCAAGTGCTACATTGCATGCAAATATTTCATCAATGTCGACATTCTTTCTGTTCCATTGGATTCCAGACGAGACATAATTGATCGCGATCTCTTTGTTATCAGGAACTTCAGGCCCATGAAGCTTGGCGTCCCAAGCAACATTTTCCGGCACCTTAGGTTCATTTATGTCTGGAACGTCCACTATCTCCTCGGTCTGAATTTCAGCACCTTTCTTTAATTTCCGAGGAGTCTTATCTTTGGAACCAATTGGTCTTCCACGTTTCAATCGTGGTTTAGACTCAGTAGCCGCTTGACTCGGTCCTTCTTGGACATCAATACGAATTGGTGCATTCACGGCTGGTATATATGATTTCGTTACCCTCTTTGGGTCTGCAAAGGAATCTGGCAATTGTATAGCTAGCTTTTGCAAATGTATTATCTTTTGGACCTCTAAATCACTTTCACGAGTCCGGGGATCTTGCCATTTTAAGGATGTTTGATTCCATGCAATTTCTTTTACCAGCCGGTTTCCATCACCTAATGTTGGAAAAACGGATTCGTCAAAATGACAATCCGCGTACCTGGCCTTAAATAAATCTCCGGTGGTCGGCTCAAGGTACTTTATGATCGTGGGTGAATCATATCCAACATATATCCCCATCCTCCTTTGAGGTCCCATCTTAGTCCTCTGTGGTGGTGCAATCGGCACATAAACTGAGCAACCGAATATCTTAAGATGGGAAATGTCTGGCTCTTGTCCCGATAATAATTGGGATGGGGAATATTTATGGTCACTAGATGGCCTGATGCGAATTAGTTCGGCAGCGTGTAAGACAGCATGTCCCCAAGCGGATACAGGAAGCTTTGACCTCATGAGTAATGGTCTAGCAATCAACTGTATGCGTTTTATAAATGACTCGGCCAAGCCGTTTTGTGTATGTACATGTGCCACGGAGTATTCAACACTTACCCCCATGGACATACAATAGTCATTAAACGCTTGGGAAGTAAATTCACCAGCATTATCCATTCGTATGGTCTTTAAAGGAAAGTCTGGAAAGTGAGCCCTTAGGCGTATTATCTGAGCAAGGAGTCTTGCAAATGCCATATTCCGTGATGACAATAAGCATACATGTGACCATCTTGTAGATGCGTCAATGAGGACCATAAAATATCGGAATGTCCCACAAGGTGGGTGTATTGGTCCGCATATATCTCCTTGAATTCTTTCCAGAAAGTTTATTGTTTCCTTAGTCACTTTTACTGGTGATGGCCTTACAATCAATTTCCCTTGTGAACACGAGGTACACATTATATTCTTGGGGATTACTCTCCTTTCTTTCAAGGCGTGCCCATTAGTATTGGCAATCAATTTCCGCATCATACTTGACCCGGGATGTCCCAGACGGTCGTGCCATAAAGTATACATATCCGTAAAGGCTTTATTTACGGCGGCATTGGCTTCTATCATACTGACCTTAGTACAGTAAATGCCAGTGGCTATAGCAGGTATAGTCTCTAAGACTTCTTTCTTTTGGCCTTGGGCGTTTTTAACTATCTGAAGAAATTCTCTGTTTCCTCCGCCCATTGTTTCCACATGATAACCATTCAGACGAATGTCCTTAAAACTCAATAAATTTCGATTTGAGCTAGGTGAAAACAATGCATCTGAGATTTCTAGATGCGTGCCTTTAGGCATTAAAATATTGGCCTGGCCGTGGCCTTCTATTAGGCTGGCTGGTCCTGCTATAGTACTTATGTTTGCCCTTTTAAGTATAAGGTTTATGAAGTATCTTTTATCCTTTAGAATCGTGTGGCTTGACCCACTATCCACCACGAACTCATCCATACTTCATAAAACAATAATTATGTCTTAAAATAAAAACTGAAATCATTCAATAAAATCAAATAATAAAATCCAAAGACATAAATCCAAAGCACAGCAAACATAAAAGCAACAAAGCAAATAGAACTCAAAGTCTAAACTATTTCAAACAATCGGAAGTCTCATGTTCAATGAGATCATCTTTATTGGCGTCAAAATGATCATTCCTTTCATGATCAAAATCGCCTTCATCATCATGCTCATGCTGGATCATATTGGCCTCGGGATTCTTCCCTTTCACACTCTCTTTATAGAGTTCGACGAGGTGTTTGGGAGTCCGGCATGTCTTGGCCCAATGGTTATCCATCCCACAACGATAGCAAATAGACTTGGTCGGGTTGGGCTGATGTCCGGTTGGGTTACCGTAGCCACGACCTCGGCCACGACCCCGACCGCGGTTAGAATTAGATCCGCGGCCGTTCCCACGACCATAAGGCTGGTGGCGACCACGCCCTTGTCTCTTCCCACGTCCATGACCATAATCCTTTTGGTATCTATGGACGTGGTTTGCCTCGGTTTCTTTCTTTGTTTCTGCGGCCACGTTGGCTTCAGGTAGTGGGGCGGTTCCAGCTGGTCTCATCTCGCTGTTGGCCAGAACAAGGCTATTGTTTTGTTCTGCAAGCAACAGGCATGCGATCAGATCTGAGTAAGTCGCGAAGCCTCTCTCGCGATATTGTTGCTGTAGCAACACATTACTCGAATGGAAGGTGGAGAAGGTCTTTTCCAACATATCCTTCTCAGTAATGGTCTCGCCACATAGTTTCAGCTTTGAAACTATCTTGAACAAAGTCGAGTTGTATTCCTCTACGGATTTAAAATCCATGAACCTTAGGTTCAGCCAATCGAATCTGGCTTTCGGCAATACAACCGTCCTCTGATGGGCGTACCTCTTATTCAATTCCTTCCACAGATCCAATGGATCTTCAATTGTAAGATACTGATCCTTGAGACTTTCAGCAAGGTGGTGGCGTATAATGAGGATCGCCTTGTATCTGTATCTCACGGATTCATTGTTTCCGTCGACGATACATTCACCAATCCCTTTTGAGTTGAGCATGATCTTTGTGTCAAGTGCCCACTTTAAGTAGTTGTCTCCAGAGAGATCGAGGGCTGCATAGTCTAGGTTGGCGACTCTAGACATCTGAAAATATGCACCAATTTTCTCTTAGGGCATTTAATAAAATCAAGGCCTTAGAATGATGGCCGATTTATATACATCCGATTTTAGACTTCAAGTAATTAATCATGCAAGCAAATTCAAGCAAGCAATCATATAATCCGATTTTATTCTATACTTATATCAGATTTTAATTAACTTATTCTATATGTAAGATTAATCCTAAAACAATTATAATTAAACACTAAAGGATAATCATGCAAAAAGGAAATTCTTAAACTTTCCTATTTTGATTAGGATTAGGGTTTTTATGAAATCCGATTTTAATCTTTCCTATTCTCTTAGGGTTTCGGTTTCATGCAACTAGAACAATCAATCTAACACTCCTAAAACGCAAAGCTAAAACCTGATTTTAATTTTCTTTACTTATGCGGTTTTAACTAAGCAAGTAAACAATCCTTTACATGAATCGGTTTTAGGGTTTGAGTAAGATTAATGTTCAATTCGATTATGGTGAATGATTCTATCATGCGGTTTCTAAACATCAAATAAACAAGCTAAACAATATGTTTAAAACACGCAAACAAGTTAATCAAGTAAACCGTATTTTAGGGTTTGATATATGTTCAAGTAGGTTTCGGTTTTAAGGTTCTAAAGAGATCAAACAAGTTTAAACAATCAAACCGAATTTTATGTCTTATCTTTAGCTTAGATTCAATGCAATTCAAGTTCTCAAAAGATCAAGCAAGTTTATAAGATAATCGGTTTTTAGGGTTTATGTTTATTAAGGTTGAATTCGATTTTATTTTGTTCTTAGACTTAGGGTTTTACCTTGATCTTCTTTTGGGGTTGAATGGTATGAACCGGGAGCTACAGACCACGGTAAAACTTTGCTCGGATTGCTCGCGGCTACTCGTCGGGTCAGCTACACGGAACTCGCGGCTGCTAGGGTTCGCGCGGCTGGATCGGCTACTCGTCGTCGAGCTGCTGCCGTATGAGGATCACGCGGCTACTCGGGATCGTCGGGTGAAGGACGCGCGACTACTCGGGAAACGCCGGGTGAAGGACTCGCGGCTAGGGTTTCTCCGGGTAAGGGAAACGCGCGGCTAGGGAGATCGAGCGGCTGCGGTTTTTCTCGGTGGCTAGGGTTTAGGGATTTTTCGGTGGCTAGGGTTTAGAGCAAGCTCGTGCTGATAACGTGTTGTAAAAGTAATGTAAATTGTGTTGTATTATTATGACCAAGAGGTCTCTTTATATAAGGATTACATAAGGGTAGAAAAGGAAACATCCTTTTCCTACATGAATAAGGAAAACATCTAATAGACCGTCTAAGGTATTGGGCCTTCACGCCAATGTCTTGATGGGCCGGTTATGGAGATCGAACCTCTATGATTTATAACACTCCCCCTTGATTGACATAACCGGGTCGTGATGAATGGATCATAGTAATACGCTTGGGGATGCTGCCTCATTAAAACCTTACCAAGGAAAACCCAGTGGGACAAAACCTTAGTGAAGGAAAAAGAGTACAGCACGTATTACTCCCCCTTGTTTTAGGCATCACTGAAGGTCTCTTAGTCGGCGCATGCCGATCTGATACATGAGCTTCTTGAGCGTGGAGGTTGGAAGCGACTTGGTGAATAGGTCGGCTGAGTTGTCACAGGAACGTACTTGAAGCACTTTGATTTCTCCGGTCTTCTGTAGATCGTGAGTAAAGAAAAACTTCGGTAAGATGTGCTTCGTCCTGTCTCCTTTGATGTATCCATCCTTCAGTTGAGCAATGCATGCGGCATTGTCCTCGTAGAGTACGGTTGGCTCTTCCTTCTCATCGGTCATTCCACAGTCTCGCCTTATGTGCTGAGTCATCGATCTCAACCAAACACATTCGCGGCTAGCTTCATGAATCGCCAAAATCTCTGCGTGGTTTGATGAAGTGGCCGTGAGTGTCTGCTTCATGGATCTCCATGAAATTGCTGTTCCTCCATGAGTGAACACATATCCTGTCTGAGATCGTCCATTGTGTGGATCCGATAAGTAACCTGCATCAGCAAAACCAACCAAACCTTCATTGTTAAGGTTAGTGAAAAATAGACCCATATCTTTCGTTCCTTGTAGGTAACGAAGTATATGTTTAATCCCGTTCCAGTGCCTTTGGGTCGGACAAGAACTAAATCTTGATAGGAGGTTCACGGCAAAACAAATATCTGGTCTAGTATGACTAGCCAAGTATAACAACGCTCCTATGGCACTTAGATATGGCATTTCGGGACCAAGGACTTCTTCATCGTCCTTCTTTGGACCAAATGGATCACTGTCCAATCCGAGGCTTCTCACCACCATTGGGCTGGTCAATGGGTGGGCCTGGTCCATATTAAATCTCTTGAGTATCCTTTCTGTATATGCCATTTGATGCACAAGGATTCCATCATTAATATACTCAAGCTGTATTCCCAAACAGAACTTAGTCTTTCCTAAGTCTTTCATTTCAAACTCGGCCTTTAAATATTCAACTGTTTGGGCGATTTCTCCAGGGGTGCCGAGGATGTTCAAATCATCCACGTATACTGCTATAATCACAAATCCTTTGTTTGCAAACTTCTTTATAAAGATACACGGACTAATGGGATCATTCTTGTACCCGGACTTTACTAAGTATTCACTTAACCGGTTGTACCACATACGCCCACTTTGCTTTAGTCCGTATAAGGATTTGTTCAGCCTAATGCAGTGTTCTTCTCGAGAACTTTTCTTATCTTTGAGCTCAATACCCTCTGGCAATCTCATATAAATTTCATTATCCAGTGGACCATATAAATACGCGGTTACAACATCCATTAACCGTAAATCCAATTTTTCTCTTATAGCCAGGCTTATCAGGAATCGGAATGTCGTTGCATCCACCACAGGGGAGTATGTCTCCTCATAATCGATTCCTGGTCTTTGTGAGAATCCTTGTGCAACAAGCCGTGCTTTGTGCCTAACGATTTCGCCTAATTCGTTTCTCTTCCTCACAAAGACCCATTTATGTCCAACTGGTTTAATGTCATGAGGTGTCCGAATTATGGGACCAAAAACCTCTCTCTTCTTTAAAGAGTTTAACTCCACGTTTATAGCGTCTTTCCAGTTAATCCAATCTGGTCGCTGAGTGCACTCATATATTGACGTGGGTTCTAGATCCTCGTTCATTACTTCAAGTGCTACATTGCATGCAAATACATTATCAATGTCGACATCTTTTCTGTTCCATTGGATTCCAGACGAGACATAATTGATCGCGATCTCTGTATTATCAGGAACTTCAGGCCCTTGCTGCTTGGCGTCCCAAGCAACATTTTCTGGCACCTTAGGTTCATTTATGTCTGGAATATCCACTATCTCCTCGGTCTGAATCTCAGCACCTTTCTTTAATTTCCGAGGAGTCTTATCTTTGGAACCAATAGGTCTTCCACGTTTCAAACGTGGCCTAGACTCTGTAGCCACTTGCGGTCCATCCTGGACATCAATTCGTATAGGTGCATTCACGGCTGGTATATACGATTTAGTTACCCTCTTTGGGTCTGCAAAGGAATCTGGCAATTGTATAGCTAACTTTTGCAAATGTATTATCTTTTGGACTTCTAAGTCACTCTCTTTAGTTCGAGGATCTTGCCAATTTAAGGATGTTTGATTCCATGCAATTTCTTTCATCAGCCGGTTTTCTCCACCTAATGTTGGAAAAACGGATTCGTCAAAATGACAGTCCGCGTATCTGGCCTTAAATAAATCTCCGGTGGTTGGCTCAAGATACTTTATGATCGTGGGTGAATCATATCCAACATATATCCCCATCCTCCTTTGAGGTCCCATCTTAGTTCTCTGTGGTGGTGCAATAGGCACATAGACTGAACATCCAAATGTCTTTAGATGGGAGATGTCTGGCTCTTTTCCCGTTATTAATTGGGATGGGGAATACTTATGATCACTAGATGGCCTGATACGGATTAGTTCAGCAGCGTGTAAGACAGCATGTCCCCAAGCGGATACAGGGAGCTTTGACCTCATGAGTAATGGTCTAGCTATCAGCTGTATGCGTTTTATAAATGACTCGGCCAAGCCGTTCTGTGTATGTACATGTGCCACGGAGTATTCAACACTTACCCCCATGGACATACAATAGTCATTAAACGCTTGGGAAGTAAATTCACCAGCATTATCCATTCGTATGGTCTTTAAAGGAAAGTCTGGAAAGTGAGCCCTTAGGCGTATTATCTGAGCAAGGAGTCTTGCAAATGCCATATTCCGTGATGACAATAAGCATACATGTGACCATCTTGTAGATGCGTCAATGAGGACCATAAAATATCGGAATGTCCCACAAGGTGGGTGTATTGGTCCGCATATGTCTCCTTGAATTCTTTCCAGGAAATTTATTGTTTCCTTAGTCACTTTCACTGGTGATGGCCTTACAATGAGTTTCCCTTGTGAACATGAGGCACAAGTAAGATTCTTTGGGATTACTCTCCTTTCTTTCAAGGCGTGCCCATAAGTATTGGCTATCAATTTTCGCATCATATTCGACCCGGGATGTCCCAGCCGGTCGTGCCATAGGTTGAACCTATCCGTAAACTCTTGGTTTGCGGTGGCATTGGCCTCAATCATATTGACCTTAGTGCAATATAAGCCGGTAGCTATAGCAGGTATAGTCTCTAGGACTTTCTTTTGGCCTTGGACGATTTCAATTATTTGGAGGAACTCTCGGTTTCCTTCGTCCATTGTTTCAACATGAAGACCATTCATTCGAATGTCTTTAAAGCTCAATAGGCTTCTCTTTGAGCTGGGGGAAAACAATGCATCCGCAATCTCTAGATGCGTCCCCTTAGGCAATAGGACATTGGCCTGGCCGTAGCCTTCTATTAGGCCGGCCATGCCTGCTATAGTATTTATATTGGCCTTTTTCAATGTAAGATTTATGAAATATCTCTTGTCCTTTAAAATCGTGTGGCTTGACCCACTATCCACCACGAATTCATCCATGTTGCCTTTCCTTTTAAAAACAAGAATTATGTCTTAAAAGCCATTAATTATTAATTAAGCAAATCCAAACAAATCCAAAGACATAAATCCAAATGAAAACAAAACATGAATGCAATACAATTTTAATGCCTATTTTAAACAATCTGATGTCTCCATGAGATCATCCATAAGGTCATCACGTTCATGATCGAAGTCGCCTTCCTTATCATGCTGGATCATGTGGGCTTCTGGATTCTTCCCTTTAACACTCTCTTGATAAAGTTCCACAAGGTGTTTGGGAGTCCTACATGTCTTGGCCCAATGATTGTCCATCCCACATCGATGGCAAACAGACTTAGTCGGGCCGGACTGGTGTCCGGTTTGGTTCCCGTGGCCACGCCCTCGGCCACGGCCTTGACCGCGGTTAAAATCAGATCCGCGGCCATTCCCTCGACCATATGGGTGGTAGCGACCACGCCCTTGTCTCTTTCCACGTCCACGGCCATTATACTTTTGGTATCTCTGGACATGGTTTGCCTCGGTTTCCATCTTAGTGTCCTCGGCCACGTGGGCTTCAGGAAGTGGGGTTGATCCAGGAGGTCTCATCTCGCTGTTTCTCATCAGCAATTCATTGTTCTGCTCCGCAAGCAATAAACAAGAGATCAAACTTGCATAGGTCGTGAAGCCTTTCTCACGATACTGTTGCTGTAGCAACACGTTGCTTGAGTGGAAGGTCGAGAAGGTCTTTTCAAGCATATCCTTCTCTGTCACAATCTCGCCACATAGCTTCAATTTTGAAACTATCTTAAATAGGGCCGAGTTGTATTCATCCACGGACTTAAAGTCCAGGAGCCTTAAGTTAAGCCAATCATATTTGGCCTTAGGCAGTATAACCATCTTCTGATGATCATATCTCGCCTTTAACTCCTTCCAGAGATCAAGAGGATCCTCAAGCGTCAAGTATTGATCTTTGAGACTCTCAACGAGATGGTGGCGTATGATTAAAATCGCCTTATACCTATTTCTCTCGGATTCGTTATTTGCATCATTAATGCATTCACCGAGCCCTTTTGATTTCAGCATGATCTTTGCATCTAAAGCCCATTGCAAGTAATTATCTCCTGAGAGATTAAGGGCTGCGAAGTCCAAATTATTGACTTTCGCCATCTGAGATCAAGCATCGGTTTTTCTCTTAGGATTTTTAGGGTTTCTTTCAACCGCTTTTATTTTATGCACATATCATGCGATTTTAATTCAAGCAAGTTTCCAATTTTAATCCTAACATGTAATTCTAGGTGATAAAAGTAAACAGGAAATTTTCCAAATTCAAATAAGGCAATTTCCAATTTGCGATTTCTATGTGGTCAAACAAAAAGGAAATTTTCCAAATTCAATCCTAACAAGGAATATCTATGATTTTCGGTTTTGGCCAACAAAATTTTAATGGTCCGATTTTTATCATGCAATTCCTAGTTCAATTAGGATTTGACCAAGCAATAGATCAAACAACCAAATTTGATTTTAATTAAAGCATGCGATTATAGATTAGGGTTTTCAAGCAACCATGCGATTTCAAACAAATAGGATTTTAGGGTTTGATATTATCATGCAAAAGTTCAAGTTCGATTTAGGCCAAACAATCAATCAATCAATTTACAAGCAAATCCGATTTTAGGGTTTTATCTTTTCTTAGGTTCAATTCGATTTTAGGTTCTTAAGAGATCAAACAAGTGGAACAATCAAAATCGGTTTTTAGGGTTTGATATACATTAGGTCCGATTTCGATTTTATGGTGTTCTTGAGTTTTAGGGTTTTGATTATACCTTTGATCCTTCTTTTGGGTTGGCTGGAAAAGAACCGGGAGCTAAAGACTTCGGAAAACACTTAGGATCGGATCGCACATCTCCGGCGTAGAACGGCGACGGACGGCGGCTGCGGACGGCGGCTACTTAGGGTTTATCAGAGAAAGCTCGGGCTGATAACGTGTTATGAATCGAATGATTTGTGTTGTATTATTATGAGGACCAAAGGTCTCTTTATATAGTAATTACATAAAGGATAGAAAAGGAAATAGTACTTTTCCTACTTCTACAAGGAAAAGGAAAACATCTACTAATCATAATGAACTTAGGAAAACGTGGCCGCCTATGATCCAATGGGCTGGGCCGTGGTCTAATGCAATGGGCCGGTTATGGAGATCCAAACCTCAATGGATTATAACACTCCCCCTTGATTGACATAACCGGTTGTGATGATGGGATCATAGTAATACGCTTGGGGATGCTGCCTCATTAAAACCTTTCTAAGGAAAACCCAGTGGGACAAAACCTTAGCGAGGAAAAAGAGTACAGCACGCATTACTCCCCCTGAAAAGATCATCACTCTAAGTCCCTTAATCGGCGCATGCCGATCTGATGCATTAGCTTCTTCAATGTGGAGGTTGGAAGCGACTTAGTGAATAGGTCGGCTGAGTTGTCGCTGGAACGGACTTGGAGCACTTTGAGTTCACCGGCCTTCTGTAGGTCGTGAGTGAAAAAGAACTTTGGTAAGATGTGCTTCGTCCGATCTCCTTTGATGTATCCATCCTTCAACTGAGCTATGCATGCGGCATTGTCCTCGTACATGCTGGTCGGTTCTTCTTTCCCTTCTATCATCCCACAATCTCGTCTAATGTGTTGAGTCATTGACCTCAACCAAACACATTCTCGGCTGGCCTCATGGATCGCCAATATTTCCGCGTGATTGGACGATGTAGCCGTGAGTGTCTGCTTCATGGACCTCCACGAAATGGCTGTTCCATCGTGAGTGAAGACATATCCCGTCTGGGATCGACCGTTGTGCGGATCCGAAAGGTAACCTGCATCAGCAAAACCAACTAAACCTTCATTGTTAAGGTTAGTGTAAAATAGACCCATATCTTTCGTCCCTTTCAGGTAACGAAGTATGTGTTTGATCCCACTCCAGTGCCTTTGGGTCGGACAAGAACTGAATCTTGAAAGGAGGTTCACGGCAAAGCAAATGTCCGGCCTAGTGTGACTAGCCAAGTACATTAACGCTCCTATGGCACTGAGATATGGCACTTCGGGACCAAGGATTTCTTCATCCTTCTTCTTTGGACCGAATGGATCACTGTCCAGACTAAGGCTTCTCACCATCATTGGGCTACTCAGTGGGTGAGCCTGGTCCATATTAAAACGCTTGAGTACCTTTTCTGTATATGCCATTTGATGCACAAGGATTCCATTATTGACGTACTCAAGTTGTATTCCCAAACAGAACTTAGTCTTTCCTAAGTCTTTCATTTCGAATTCCTTCTTTAGGTATTCAACCGTTTGGGATATTTCCTCAGAGGTTCCTAGGATGTTCAGGTCGTCTACATACACCGCGATGATTACGAATCCCTTGTCAAATTTCTTTATAAATATGCATGGACTTATGGGATCGTTTTTATAGCCCTCTTTCACTAAGTACTCGCTTAGTCTATTATACCACATGCGACCTGATTGTTTTAATCCATAGAGCGATTTATTCAGCTTAATACAATGCTGGTCTCGAGAACTTCTTTTATCTTTCAGCTCTATTCCCTCTGGGACTTTCATATAAATTTCGTTATCCAGTGGACCATATAAGTATGCGGTTACAACATCCATTAACCGCAAATCCAATTTCTCTCTTATGGCCAGACTTATCAGGAATCTAAAAGTCGTTGCATCCACCACAGGGGAGTATGTCTCCTCATAATCGATTCCTGGCCTTTGTGAGAATCCTTGTGCCACAAGCCGTGCTTTGTGTCTAACGATTTCACCTTGTTCGTTTCTCTTCCTCACAAAGACCCATTTATGTCCAACTGGTATAACATCACGAGGTGTCCGAATTATGGGACCAAAAACCTCTCTCTTCTTTAAAGAGTTTAACTCCACGTTTATAGCTTCTTTCCATTTATGCCAGTCTAATCGACGAGTGCACTCTAAAATGGACGTGGGTTCTAGATCCTCATTCATGAGCTCAAGTGCTACATTGCATGCAAATATTTCATCAATGTCGACATTCTTTCTGTTCCATTGGATTCCAGACGAGACATAATTGATCGCGATCTCTTTGTTATCAGGAACTTCAGGCCCATGAAGCTTGGCGTCCCAAGCAACATTTTCCGGCACCTTAGGTTCATTTATGTCTGGAACGTCCACTATCTCCTCGGTCTGAATTTCAGCACCTTTCTTTAATTTCCGAGGAGTCTTATCTTTGGAACCAATTGGTCTTCCACGTTTCAATCGTGGTTTAGACTCAGTAGCCGCTTGACTCGGTCCTTCTTGGACATCAATACGAATTGGTGCATTCACGGCTGGTATATATGATTTCGTTACCCTCTTTGGGTCTGCAAAGGAATCTGGCAATTGTATAGCTAGCTTTTGCAAATGTATTATCTTTTGGACCTCTAAATCACTTTCACGAGTCCGGGGATCTTGCCATTTTAAGGATGTTTGATTCCATGCAATTTCTTTTACCAGCCGGTTTCCATCACCTAATGTTGGAAAAACGGATTCGTCAAAATGACAATCCGCGTACCTGGCCTTAAATAAATCTCCGGTGGTCGGCTCAAGGTACTTTATGATCGTGGGTGAATCATATCCAACATATATCCCCATCCTCCTTTGAGGTCCCATCTTAGTCCTCTGTGGTGGTGCAATCGGCACATAAACTGAGCAACCGAATATCTTAAGATGGGAAATGTCTGGCTCTTGTCCCGATAATAATTGGGATGGGGAATATTTATGGTCACTAGATGGCCTGATGCGAATTAGTTCGGCAGCGTGTAAGACAGCATGTCCCCAAGCGGATACAGGAAGCTTTGACCTCATGAGTAATGGTCTAGCAATCAACTGTATGCGTTTTATAAATGACTCGGCCAAGCCGTTTTGTGTATGTACATGTGCCACGGAGTATTCAACACTTACCCCCATGGACATACAATAGTCATTAAACGCTTGGGAAGTAAATTCACCAGCATTATCCATTCGTATGGTCTTTAAAGGAAAGTCTGGAAAGTGAGCCCTTAGGCGTATTATCTGAGCAAGGAGTCTTGCAAATGCCATATTCCGTGATGACAATAAGCATACATGTGACCATCTTGTAGATGCGTCAATGAGGACCATAAAATATCGGAATGTCCCACAAGGTGGGTGTATTGGTCCGCATATATCTCCTTGAATTCTTTCCAGAAAGTTTATTGTTTCCTTAGTCACTTTTACTGGTGATGGCCTTACAATCAATTTCCCTTGTGAACACGAGGTACACATTATATTCTTGGGGATTACTCTCCTTTCTTTCAAGGCGTGCCCATTAGTATTGGCAATCAATTTCCGCATCATACTTGACCCGGGATGTCCCAGACGGTCGTGCCATAAAGTATACATATCCGTAAAGGCTTTATTTACGGCGGCATTGGCTTCTATCATACTGACCTTAGTACAGTAAATGCCAGTGGCTATAGCAGGTATAGTCTCTAAGACTTCTTTCTTTTGGCCTTGGGCGTTTTTAACTATCTGAAGAAATTCTCTGTTTCCTCCGCCCATTGTTTCCACATGATAACCATTCAGACGAATGTCCTTAAAACTCAATAAATTTCGATTTGAGCTAGGTGAAAACAATGCATCTGAGATTTCTAGATGCGTGCCTTTAGGCATTAAAATATTGGCCTGGCCGTGGCCTTCTATTAGGCTGGCTGGTCCTGCTATAGTACTTATGTTTGCCCTTTTAAGTATAAGGTTTATGAAGTATCTTTTATCCTTTAGAATCGTGTGGCTTGACCCACTATCCACCACGAACTCATCCATACTTCATAAAACAATAATTATGTCTTAAAATAAAAACTGAAATCATTCAATAAAATCAAATAATAAAATCCAAAGACATAAATCCAAAGCACAGCAAACATAAAAGCAACAAAGCAAATAGAACTCAAAGTCTAAACTATTTCAAACAATCGGAAGTCTCATGTTCAATGAGATCATCTTTATTGGCGTCAAAATGATCATTCCTTTCATGATCAAAATCGCCTTCATCATCATGCTCATGCTGGATCATATTGGCCTCGGGATTCTTCCCTTTCACACTCTCTTTATAGAGTTCGACGAGGTGTTTGGGAGTCCGGCATGTCTTGGCCCAATGGTTATCCATCCCACAACGATAGCAAATAGACTTGGTCGGGTTGGGCTGATGTCCGGTTGGGTTACCGTAGCCACGACCTCGGCCACGACCCCGACCGCGGTTAGAATTAGATCCGCGGCCGTTCCCACGACCATAAGGCTGGTGGCGACCACGCCCTTGTCTCTTCCCACGTCCATGACCATAATCCTTTTGGTATCTATGGACGTGGTTTGCCTCGGTTTCTTTCTTTGTTTCTGCGGCCACGTTGGCTTCAGGTAGTGGGGCGGTTCCAGCTGGTCTCATCTCGCTGTTGGCCAGAACAAGGCTATTGTTTTGTTCTGCAAGCAACAGGCATGCGATCAGATCTGAGTAAGTCGCGAAGCCTCTCTCGCGATATTGTTGCTGTAGCAACACATTACTCGAATGGAAGGTGGAGAAGGTCTTTTCCAACATATCCTTCTCAGTAATGGTCTCGCCACATAGTTTCAGCTTTGAAACTATCTTGAACAAAGTCGAGTTGTATTCCTCTACGGATTTAAAATCCATGAACCTTAGGTTCAGCCAATCGAATCTGGCTTTCGGCAATACAACCGTCCTCTGATGGGCGTACCTCTTATTCAATTCCTTCCACAGATCCAATGGATCTTCAATTGTAAGATACTGATCCTTGAGACTTTCAGCAAGGTGGTGGCGTATAATGAGGATCGCCTTGTATCTGTATCTCACGGATTCATTGTTTCCGTCGACGATACATTCACCAATCCCTTTTGAGTTGAGCATGATCTTTGTGTCAAGTGCCCACTTTAAGTAGTTGTCTCCAGAGAGATCGAGGGCTGCATAGTCTAGGTTGGCGACTCTAGACATCTGAAAATATGCACCAATTTTCTCTTAGGGCATTTAATAAAATCAAGGCCTTAGAATGATGGCCGATTTATATACATCCGATTTTAGACTTCAAGTAATTAATCATGCAAGCAAATTCAAGCAAGCAATCATATAATCCGATTTTATTCTATACTTATATCAGATTTTAATTAACTTATTCTATATGTAAGATTAATCCTAAAACAATTATAATTAAACACTAAAGGATAATCATGCAAAAAGGAAATTCTTAAACTTTCCTATTTTGATTAGGATTAGGGTTTTTATGAAATCCGATTTTAATCTTTCCTATTCTCTTAGGGTTTCGGTTTCATGCAACTAGAACAATCAATCTAACACTCCTAAAACGCAAAGCTAAAACCTGATTTTAATTTTCTTTACTTATGCGGTTTTAACTAAGCAAGTAAACAATCCTTTACATGAATCGGTTTTAGGGTTTGAGTAAGATTAATGTTCAATTCGATTATGGTGAATGATTCTATCATGCGGTTTCTAAACATCAAATAAACAAGCTAAACAATATGTTTAAAACACGCAAACAAGTTAATCAAGTAAACCGTATTTTAGGGTTTGATATATGTTCAAGTAGGTTTCGGTTTTAAGGTTCTAAAGAGATCAAACAAGTTTAAACAATCAAACCGAATTTTATGTCTTATCTTTAGCTTAGATTCAATGCAATTCAAGTTCTCAAAAGATCAAGCAAGTTTATAAGATAATCGGTTTTTAGGGTTTATGTTTATTAAGGTTGAATTCGATTTTATTTTGTTCTTAGACTTAGGGTTTTACCTTGATCTTCTTTTGGGGTTGAATGGTATGAACCGGGAGCTACAGACCACGGTAAAACTTTGCTCGGATTGCTCGCGGCTACTCGTCGGGTCAGCTACACGGAACTCGCGGCTGCTAGGGTTCGCGCGGCTGGATCGGCTACTCGTCGTCGAGCTGCTGCCGTATGAGGATCACGCGGCTACTCGGGATCGTCGGGTGAAGGACGCGCGACTACTCGGGAAACGCCGGGTGAAGGACTCGCGGCTAGGGTTTCTCCGGGTAAGGGAAACGCGCGGCTAGGGAGATCGAGCGGCTGCGGTTTTTCTCGGTGGCTAGGGTTTAGGGATTTTTCGGTGGCTAGGGTTTAGAGCAAGCTCGTGCTGATAACGTGTTGTAAAAGTAATGTAAATTGTGTTGTATTATTATGACCAAGAGGTCTCTTTATATAAGGATTACATAAGGGTAGAAAAGGAAACATCCTTTTCCTACATGAATAAGGAAAACATCTAATAGACCGTCTAAGGTATTGGGCCTTCACGCCAATGTCTTGATGGGCCGGTTATGGAGATCGAACCTCTATGATTTATAACACTCCCCCTTGATTGACATAACCGGATCGTGATGAATGGATCATAGTAATACGCTTGGGGATGCTGCCTCATTAAAACCTTACCAAGGAAAACCCAGTGGGACAAAACCTTAGTGAAGGAAAAAGAGTACAGCACGTATTACTCCCCCTTGTTTTAGGCATCACTGAAGGTCTCTTAGTCGGCGCATGCCGATCTGATACATGAGCTTCTTGAGCGTGGAGGTTGGAAGCGACTTGGTGAATAGGTCGGCTGAGTTGTCACAGGAACGTACTTGAAGCACTTTGATTTCTCCGGTCTTCTGTAGATCGTGAGTAAAGAAAAACTTCGGTAAGATGTGCTTCGTCCTGTCTCCTTTGATGTATCCATCCTTCAGTTGAGCAATGCATGCGGCATTGTCCTCGTAGAGTACGGTTGGCTCTTCCTTCTCATCGGTCATTCCACAGTCTCGCCTTATGTGCTGAGTCATCGATCTCAACCAAACACATTCGCGGCTAGCTTCATGAATCGCCAAAATCTCTGCGTGGTTTGATGAAGTGGCCGTGAGTGTCTGCTTCATGGATCTCCATGAAATTGCTGTTCCTCCATGAGTGAACACATATCCTGTCTGAGATCGTCCATTGTGTGGATCCGATAAGTAACCTGCATCAGCAAAACCAACCAAACCTTCATTGTTAAGGTTAGTGAAAAATAGACCCATATCTTTCGTTCCTTGTAGGTAACGAAGTATATGTTTAATCCCGTTCCAGTGCCTTTGGGTCGGACAAGAACTAAATCTTGATAGGAGGTTCACGGCAAAACAAATATCTGGTCTAGTATGACTAGCCAAGTATAACAACGCTCCTATGGCACTTAGATATGGCATTTCGGGACCAAGGACTTCTTCATCGTCCTTCTTTGGACCAAATGGATCACTGTCCAATCCGAGGCTTCTCACCACCATTGGGCTGGTCAATGGGTGGGCCTGGTCCATATTAAATCTCTTGAGTATCTTTTCTGTATATGCCATTTGATGCACAAGGATTCCATCATTAATATACTCAAGCTGTATTCCCAAACAGAACTTAGTCTTTCCTAAGTCTTTCATTTCAAACTCGGCCTTTAAATATTCAACTGTTTGGGCGATTTCTCCAGAGGTGCCGAGGATGTTCAAATCATCCACGTATACTGCTATAATCACAAATCCTTTGTTTGCAAACTTCTTTATAAAGATACACGGACTAATGGGATCATTCTTGTACCCGGACTTTACTAAGTATTCACTTAACCGGTTGTACCACATACGCCCACTTTGCTTTAGTCCGTATAAGGATTTGTTCAGCCTAATGCAGTGTTCTTCTCGAGAACTTTTCTTATCTTTGAGCTCAATACCCTCTGGCAATCTCATATAAATTTCATTATCCAGTGGACCATATAAATACGCGGTTACAACATCCATTAACCGTAAATCCAATTTTTCTCTTATAGCCAGGCTTATCAGGAATCGGAATGTCGTTGCATCCACCACAGGGGAGTATGTCTCCTCATAATCGATTCCTGGTCTTTGTGAGAATCCTTGTGCAACAAGCCGTGCTTTGTGCCTAACGATTTCGCCTAATTCGTTTCTCTTCCTCACAAAGACCCATTTATGTCCAACTGGTTTAATGTCATGAGGTGTCCGAATTATGGGACCAAAAACCTCTCTCTTCTTTAAAGAGTTTAACTCCACGTTTATAGCGTCTTTCCAGTTAATCCAATCTGGTCGCTGAGTGCACTCATATATTGACGTGGGTTCTAGATCCTCGTTCATTACTTCAAGTGCTACATTGCATGCAAATACATTATCAATGTCGACATCTTTTCTGTTCCATTGGATTCCAGACGAGACATAATTGATCGCGATCTCTGTATTATCAGGAACTTCAGGCCCTTGCTGCTTGGCGTCCCAAGCAACATTTTCTGGCACCTTAGGTTCATTTATGTCTGGAATATCCACTATCTCCTCGGTCTGAATCTCAGCACCTTTCTTTAATTTCCGAGGAGTCTTATCTTTGGAACCAATAGGTCTTCCACGTTTCAAACGTGGCCTAGACTCTGTAGCCACTTGCGGTCCATCCTGGACATCAATTCGTATAGGTGCATTCACGGCTGGTATATACGATTTAGTTACCCTCTTTGGGTCTGCAAAGGAATCTGGCAATTGTATAGCTAACTTTTGCAAATGTATTATCTTTTGGACTTCTAAGTCACTCTCTTTAGTTCGAGGATCTTGCCAATTTAAGGATGTTTGATTCCATGCAATTTCTTTCATCAGCCGGTTTTCTCCACCTAATGTTGGAAAAACGGATTCGTCAAAATGACAGTCCGCGTATCTGGCCTTAAATAAATCTCCGGTGGTTGGCTCAAGATACTTTATGATCGTGGGTGAATCATATCCAACATATATCCCCATCCTCCTTTGAGGTCCCATCTTAGTTCTCTGTGGTGGTGCAATAGGCACATAGACTGAACATCCAAATGTCTTTAGATGGGAGATGTCTGGCTCTTTTCCCGTTATTAATTGGGATGGGGAATACTTATGATCACTAGATGGCCTGATACGGATTAGTTCAGCAGCGTGTAAGACAGCATGACCCCAAGCGGATACAGGGAGCTTTGACCTCATGAGTAATGGTCTAGCTATCAGCTGTATGCGTTTTATAAATGACTCGGCTAAGCCGTTCTGTGTATGTACATGTGCCACGGAGTATTCAACACTTACCCCCATGGACATACAATAGTCATTAAACGCTTGGGAAGTAAATTCACCAGCATTATCCATTCGTATGGTCTTTAAAGGAAAGTCTGGAAAGTGAGCCCTTAGGCGTATTATCTGAGCAAGGAGTCTTGCAAATGCCATATTCCGTGATGACAATAAGCATACATGTGACCATCTTGTAGATGCGTCAATGAGGACCATAAAATATCGGAATGTCCCACAAGGTGGGTGTATTGGTCCGCATATGTCTCCTTGAATTCTTTCCAGGAAATTTATTGTTTCCTTAGTCACTTTCACTGGTGATGGCCTTACAATGAGTTTCCCTTGTGAACATGAGGCACAAGTAAGATTCTTTGGGATTACTCTCCTTTCTTTCAAGGCGTGCCCATAAGTATTGGCTATCAATTTTCGCATCATATTCGACCCGGGATGTCCCAGCCGGTCGTGCCATAGGTTGAACCTATCCGTAAACTCTTGGTTTGCGGTGGCATTGGCCTCAATCATATTGACCTTAGTGCAATATAAGCCGGTAGCTATAGCAGGTATAGTCTCTAGGACTTTCTTTTGGCCTTGGACGATTTCAATTATTTGGAGGAACTCTCGGTTTCCTTCGTCCATTGTTTCAACATGAAGACCATTCATTCGAATGTCTTTAAAGCTCAATAGGCTTCTCTTTGAGCTGGGGGAAAACAATGCATCCGCAATCTCTAGATGCGTCCCCTTAGGCAATAGGACATTGGCCTGGCCGTAGCCTTCTATTAGGCCGGCCATGCCTGCTATAGTACTTATATTGGCCTTTTTCAATGTAAGATTTATGAAATATCTCTTGTCCTTTAAAATCGTGTGGCTTGACCCACTATCCACCACGAATTCATCCATGTTGCCTTCCTTATCATGCTGGATCATGTGGGCTTCTGGATTCTTCCCTTTAACACTCTCTTGATAAAGTTCCACAAGGTGTTTGGGAGTCCTACATGTCTTGGCCCAATGATTGTCCATCCCACATCGATGGCAAACAGACTTGGTCGGGCCGGACTGATGTCCGGTTTGGTTCCCGTGGCCACGCCCTCGGCCACGTCCTTGACCGCGGTTAAAATCAGATCCGCGACCATTCCATCGACCATATGGGTGGTAGCGACCACGCCCTTGTCTCTTTCCATGTCCACGGCCATTAAACTTTTGGTATCTCTGGACATGGTTTGCCTCGGTTTCCATCTTAGTGTCCTCGGCCACGTGGGCTTCAGGAAGTGGGGTTGATCCAGGAGGTCTCATCTCGCTGTTTCTCATCAGCAATTCATTGTTCTGCTCCGCAAGCAATAAACAAGAGATCAAACTTGCATAGGTCGTGAAGCCTTTCTCACGATACTGTTGCTGTAGCAACACGTTGCTTGAGTGGAAGGTCGAGAAGGTCTTTTCAAGCATATCCTTCTCTGTCACAATCTCGCCACATAGCTTCAATTTTGAAACTATCTTAAATAGGGCCGAGTTGTATTCATCCACGGACTTAAAGTCCAGGAGCCTTAAGTTAAGCCAATCATATTTGGCCTTAGGCAGTATAACCATCTTCTGATGATCATATCTCGCCTTTAACTCCTTCCAGAGATCAAGAGGATCCTCAAGCGTCAAGTATTGATCTTTGAGACTCTCAACGAGATGGTGGCGTATGATTAAAATCGCCTTATACCTATTTCTCTCGGATTCGTTATTTGCATCATTAATGCATTCACCGAGCCCTTTTGATTTCAGCATGATCTTTGCATCTAAAGCCCATTGCAAGTAATTATCTCCTGAGAGATTAAGGGCTGCGAAGTCCAAATTATTGACTTTCGCCATCTGAGATCAAGCATCGGTTTTTCTCTTAGGATTTTTAGGGTTTCTTTCAACCGCTTTTATTTTATGCACATATCATGCGATTTTAATTCAAGCAAGTTTCCAATTTTAATCCTAACATGTAATTCTAGGTGATAAAAGTAAACAGGAAATTTTCCAAATTCAAATAAGGCAATTTCCAATTTGCGATTTCTATGTGGTCAAACAAAAAGGAAATTTTCCAAATTCAATCCTAACAAGGAATATCTATGATTTTCGGTTTTGGCCAACAAAATTTTAATGGTCCGATTTTTATCATGCAATTCCTAGTTCAATTAGGATTTGGCCAAGCAATAGATCAAACAACCAAATTTGATTTTAATTAAAGCATGCGATTATAGATTAGGGTTTTCAAGCAACCATGCGATTTCAAACAAATAGGATTTTAGGGTTTGATATTATCATGCAAAAGTTCAAGTTCGATTTAGGCCAAACAATCAATCAATCAATTTACAAGCAAATCCGATTTTAGGGTTTTATCTTTTCTTAGGTTCAATTCGATTTTAGGTTCTTAAGAGATCAAACAAGTGGAACAATCAAAATCGGTTTTTAGGGTTTGATATACATTAGGTCCGATTTCGATTTTATGGTGTTCTTGAGTTTTAGGGTTTTGATTATACCTTTGATCCTTCTTTTGGGTTGACTGGAAAAGAACCGGGAGCTAAAGACCTCGGAAAACACTTAGGATCGGATCGCACAACTCCGGCGTAGAACGGCGACGGACGGCGGCTGCGGACGGCGGCTACTTAGGGTTTATCAGAGCAAGCTCGTGCTGATAACGTGTTATGAATCGAATGAATTGTGTTGTATTATTATGAGGACCAAAGGTCTCTTTATATAGTAATTACATAAAGGATAGAAAAGGAAATAGTACTTTTCCTACTTCTACAAGGAAAAGGAAAACATCTACTAATCATAATGAACTTAGGAAAACGTGGCCGCCTATGATCCAATGGGCTGGGCCGTGGTCTAATGCAATGGGCCGGTTATGGAGATCCAAACCTCAATGGATTATAACACTCCCCCTTGATTGACATAACCGGTTGTGATGATGGGATCATAGTAATACGCTTGGGGATGCTGCCTCATTAAAACCTTTCTAAGGAAAACCCAGTGGGACAAAACCTTAGCGAGGAAAAAGAGTACAGCACGCATTACTCCCCCTGAAAAGATCATCACTCTAAGTCCCTTAATCGGCGCATGCCGATCTGATGCATTAGCTTCTTCAATGTGGAGGTTGGAAGCGACTTAGTGAATAGGTCGGCTGAGTTGTCGCTGGAACGGACTTGGAGCACTTTGAGTTCACCGGCCTTCTGTAGGTCGTGAGTGAAAAAGAACTTTGGTAAGATGTGCTTCGTCCGATCTCCTTTGATGTATCCATCCTTCAACTGAGCTATGCATGCGGCATTGTCCTCGTACATGCTGGTCGGTTCTTCTTTCCCTTCTATCATCCCACAATCTCGTCTAATGTGTTGAGTCATTGACCTCAACCAAACACATTCTCGGCTGGCCTCATGGATCGCCAATATTTCCGCGTGATTGGACGATGTAGCCGTGAGTGTCTGCTTCATGGACCTCCACGAAATGGCTGTTCCATCGTGAGTGAAGACATATCCCGTCTGGGATCGACCGTTGTGCGGATCCGAAAGGTAACCTGCATCAGCAAAACCAACTAAACCTTCATTGTTAAGGTTAGTGTAAAATAGACCCATATCTTTCGTCCCTTTCAGGTAACGAAGTATGTGTTTGATCCCACTCCAGTGCCTTTGGGTCGGACAAGAACTGAATCTTGAAAGGAGGTTCACGGCAAAGCAAATGTCCGGCCTAGTGTGACTAGCCAAGTACATTAACGCTCCTATGGCACTGAGATATGGCACTTCGGGACCAAGGATTTCTTCATCCTTCTTCTTTGGACCGAATGGATCACTGTCCAGACTAAGGCTTCTCACCATCATTGGGCTACTCAGTGGGTGAGCCTGGTCCATATTAAAACGCTTGAGTACCTTTTCTGTATATGCCATTTGATGCACAAGGATTCCATTATTGACGTACTCAAGTTGTATTCCCAAACAGAACTTAGTCTTTCCTAAGTCTTTCATTTCGAATTCCTTCTTTAGGTATTCAACCGTTTGGGATATTTCCTCAGAGGTTCCTAGGATGTTCAGGTCGTCTACATACACCGCGATGATTACGAATCCCTTGTCAAATTTCTTTATAAATATGCATGGACTTATGGGATCGTTTTTATAGCCCTCTTTCACTAAGTACTCGCTTAGTCTATTATACCACATGCGACCTGATTGTTTTAATCCATAGAGCGATTTATTCAGCTTAATACAATGCTGGTCTCGAGAACTTCTTTTATCTTTCAGCTCTATTCCCTCTGGGACTTTCATATAAATTTCGTTATCCAGTGGACCATATAAGTATGCGGTTACAACATCCATTAACCGCAAATCCAATTTCTCTCTTATGGCCAGACTTATCAGGAATCTAAAAGTCGTTGCATCCACCACAGGGGAGTATGTCTCCTCATAATCGATTCCTGGCCTTTGTGAGAATCCTTGTGCCACAAGCCGTGCTTTGTGTCTAACGATTTCACCTTGTTCGTTTCTCTTCCTCACAAAGACCCATTTATGTCCAACTGGTATAACATCACGAGGTGTCCGAATTATGGGACCAAAAACCTCTCTCTTCTTTAAAGAGTTTAACTCCACGTTTATAGCTTCTTTCCATTTATGCCAGTCTAATCGACGAGTGCACTCTAAAATGGACGTGGGTTCTAGATCCTCATTCATGAGCTCAAGTGCTACATTGCATGCAAATATTTCATCAATGTCGACATTCTTTCTGTTCCATTGGATTCCAGACGAGACATAATTGATCGCGATCTCTTTGTTATCAGGAACTTCAGGCCCATGAAGCTTGGCGTCCCAAGCAACATTTTCCGGCACCTTAGGTTCATTTATGTCTGGAACGTCCACTATCTCCTCGGTCTGAATTTCAGCACCTTTCTTTAATTTCCGAGGAGTCTTATCTTTGGAACCAATTGGTCTTCCACGTTTCAATCGTGGTTTAGACTCAGTAGCCGCTTGACTCGGTCCTTCTTGGACATCAATACGAATTGGTGCATTCACGGCTGGTATATATGATTTCGTTACCCTCTTTGGGTCTGCAAAGGAATCTGGCAATTGTATAGCTAGCTTTTGCAAATGTATTATCTTTTGGACCTCTAAATCACTTTCACGAGTCCGGGGATCTTGCCATTTTAAGGATGTTTGATTCCATGCAATTTCTTTTACCAGCCGGTTTCCATCACCTAATGTTGGAAAAACGGATTCGTCAAAATGACAATCCGCGTACCTGGCCTTAAATAAATCTCCGGTGGTCGGCTCAAGGTACTTTATGATCGTGGGTGAATCATATCCAACATATATCCCCATCCTCCTTTGAGGTCCCATCTTAGTCCTCTGTGGTGGTGCAATCGGCACATAAACTGAGCAACCGAATATCTTAAGATGGGAAATGTCTGGCTCTTGTCCCGATAATAATTGGGATGGGGAATATTTATGGTCACTAGATGGCCTGATGCGAATTAGTTCGGCAGCGTGTAAGACAGCATGTCCCCAAGCGGATACAGGAAGCTTTGACCTCATGAGTAATGGTCTAGCAATCAACTGTATGCGTTTTATAAATGACTCGGCCAAGCCGTTTTGTGTATGTACATGTGCCACGGAGTATTCAACACTTACCCCCATGGACATACAATAGTCATTAAACGCTTGGGAAGTAAATTCACCAGCATTATCCATTCGTATGGTCTTTAAAGGAAAGTCTGGAAAGTGAGCCCTTAGGCGTATTATCTGAGCAAGGAGTCTTGCAAATGCCATATTCCGTGATGACAATAAGCATACATGTGACCATCTTGTAGATGCGTCAATGAGGACCATAAAATATCGGAATGTCCCACAAGGTGGGTGTATTGGTCCGCATATGTCTCCTTGAATTCTTTCCAGGAAATTTATTGTTTCCTTAGTCACTTTCACTGGTGATGGCCTTACAATGAGTTTCCCTTGTGAACATGAGGCACAAGTAAGATTCTTTGGGATTACTCTCCTTTCTTTCAAGGCGTGCCCATAAGTATTGGCTATCAATTTTCGCATCATATTCGACCCGGGATGTCCCAGCCGGTCGTGCCATAGGTTGAACCTATCCGTAAACTCTTGGTTTGCGGTGGCATTGGCCTCAATCATATTGACCTTAGTGCAATATAAGCCGGTAGCTATAGCAGGTATAGTCTCTAGGACTTTCTTTTGGCCTTGGACGATTTCAATTATTTGGAGGAACTCTCGGTTTCCTTCGTCCATTGTTTCAACATGAAGACCATTCATTCGAATGTCTTTAAAGCTCAATAGGCTTCTCTTTGAGCTGGGGGAAAACAATGCATCCGCAATCTCTAGATGCGTCCCCTTAGGCAATAGGACATTGGCCTGGCCGTAGCCTTCTATTAGGCCGGCCATGCCTGCTATAGTACTTATATTGGCCTTTTTCAATGTAAGATTTATGAAATATCTCTTGTCCTTTAAAATCGTGTGGCTTGACCCACTATCCACCACGAATTCATCCATGTTGCCTTCCTTATCATGCTGGATCATGTGGGCTTCTGGATTCTTCCCTTTAACACTCTCTTGATAAAGTTCCACAAGGTGTTTGGGAGTCCTACATGTCTTGGCCCAATGATTGTCCATCCCACATCGATGGCAAACAGACTTGGTCGGGCCGGACTGATGTCCGGTTTGGTTCCCGTGGCCACGCCCTCGGCCACGTCCTTGACCGCGGTTAAAATCAGATCCGCGACCATTCCATCGACCATATGGGTGGTAGCGACCACGCCCTTGTCTCTTTCCATGTCCACGGCCATTAAACTTTTGGTATCTCTGGACATGGTTTGCCTCGGTTTCCATCTTAGTGTCCTCGGCCACATGGGCTTCAGGAAGTGGGGTTGATCCAGGAGGTCTCATCTCGCTGTTTCTCATCAGCAATTCATTGTTCTGCTCCGCAAGCAATAAACAAGAGATCAAACTTGCATAGGTCGTGAAGCCTTTCTCACGATACTGTTGCTGTAGCAACACGTTGCTTGAGTGGAAGGTCGAGAAGGTCTTTTCAAGCATATCCTTCTCTGTCACAATCTCGCCACATAGCTTCAATTTTGAAACTATCTTAAATAGGGCCGAGTTGTATTCATCCACGGACTTAAAGTCCAGGAGCCTTAAGTTAAGCCAATCATATTTGGCCTTAGGCAGTATAACCATCTTCTGATGATCATATCTCGCCTTTAACTCCTTCCAGAGATCAAGAGGATCCTCAAGCGTCAAGTATTGATCTTTGAGACTCTCAACGAGATGGTGGCGTATGATTAAAATCGCCTTATACCTATTTCTCTCGGATTCGTTATTTGCATCATTAATGCATTCACCGAGCCCTTTTGATTTCAGCATGATCTTTGCATCTAAAGCCCATTGCAAGTAATTATCTCCTGAGAGATTAAGGGCTGCGAAGTCCAAATTATTGACTTTCGCCATCTGAGATCAAGCATCGGTTTTTCTCTTAGGATTTTTAGGGTTTCTTTCAACCGCTTTTATTTTATGCACATATCATGCGATTTTAATTCAAGCAAGTTTCCAATTTTAATCCTAACATGTAATTCTAGGTGATAAAAGTAAACAGGAAATTTTCCAAATTCAAATAAGGCAATTTCCAATTTGCGATTTCTATGTGGTCAAACAAAAAGGAAATTTTCCAAATTCAATCCTAACAAGGAATATCTATGATTTTCGGTTTTGGCCAACAAAATTTTAATGGTCCGATTTTTATCATGCAATTCCTAGTTCAATTAGGATTTGGCCAAGCAATAGATCAAACAACCAAATTTGATTTTAATTAAAGCATGCGATTATAGATTAGGGTTTTCAAGCAACCATGCGATTTCAAACAAATAGGATTTTAGGGTTTGATATTATCATGCAAAAGTTCAAGTTCGATTTAGGCCAAACAATCAATCAATCAATTTACAAGCAAATCCGATTTTAGGGTTTTATCTTTTCTTAGGTTCAATTCGATTTTAGGTTCTTAAGAGATCAAACAAGTGGAACAATCAAAATCGGTTTTTAGGGTTTGATATACATTAGGTCCGATTTCGATTTTATGGTGTTCTTGAGTTTTAGGGTTTTGATTATACCTTTGATCCTTCTTTTGGGTTGACTGGAAAAGAACCGGGAGCTAAAGACCTCGGAAAACACTTAGGATCGGATCGCACAACTCCGGCGTAGAACGGCGACGGACGGCGGCTGCGGACGGCGGCTACTTAGGGTTTATCAGAGCAAGCTCGTGCTGATAACGTGTTATGAATCGAATGAATTGTGTTGTATTATTATGAGGACCAAAGGTCTCTTTATATAGTAATTACATAAAGGATAGAAAAGGAAATAGTACTTTTCCTACTTCTACAAGGAAAAGGAAAACATCTACTAATCATAATGAACTTAGGAAAACGTGGCCGCCTATGATCCAATGGGCTGGGCCGTGGTCTAATGCAATGGGCCGGTTATGGAGATCCAAACCTCAATGGATTATAACACTCCCCCTTGATTGACATAACCGGTTGTGATGATGGGATCATAGTAATACGCTTGGGGATGCTGCCTCATTAAAACCTTTCTAAGGAAAACCCAGTGGGACAAAACCTTAGCGAGGAAAAAGAGTACAGCACGCATTACTCCCCCTGAAAAGATCATCACTCTAAGTCCCTTAATCGGCGCATGCCGATCTGATGCATTAGCTTCTTCAATGTGGAGGTTGGAAGCGACTTAGTGAATAGGTCGGCTGAGTTGTCGCTGGAACGGACTTGGAGCACTTTGAGTTCACCGGCCTTCTGTAGGTCGTGAGTGAAAAAGAACTTTGGTAAGATGTGCTTCGTCCGATCTCCTTTGATGTATCCATCCTTCAACTGAGCTATGCATGCGGCATTGTCCTCGTACATGCTGGTCGGTTCTTCTTTCCCTTCTATCATCCCACAATCTCGTCTAATGTGTTGAGTCATTGACCTCAACCAAACACATTCTCGGCTGGCCTCATGGATCGCCAATATTTCCGCGTGATTGGACGATGTAGCCGTGAGTGTCTGCTTCATGGACCTCCACGAAATGGCTGTTCCATCGTGAGTGAAGACATATCCCGTCTGGGATCGACCGTTGTGCGGATCCGAAAGGTAACCTGCATCAGCAAAACCAACTAAACCTTCATTGTTAAGGTTAGTGTAAAACAGACCCATATCTTTCGTCCCTTTCAGGTAACGAAGTATGTGTTTGATCCCATTCCAGTGCCTTTGGGTCGGACAAGAACTGAATCTTGAAAGGAGGTTCACGGCAAAGCAAATGTCCGGCCTAGTGTGACTAGCCAAGTACATTAACGCTCCTATGGCACTGAGATATGGCACTTCGGGACCAAGGATTTCTTCATCCTTCTTCTTTGGACCGAATGGATCACTGTCCAGACTAAGGCTTCTCACCATCATTGGGCTACTCAGTGGGTGAGCCTGGTCCATATTAAAACGCTTGAGTACCTTTTCTGTATATGCCATTTGATGCACAAGGATTCCATTATTGACGTACTCAAGTTGTATTCCCAAACAGAACTTAGTCTTTCCTAAGTCTTTCATTTCGAATTCCTTCTTTAGGTATTCAACCGTTTGGGATATTTCCTCAGAGGTTCCTAGGATGTTCAGGTCGTCTACATACACCGCGATGATTACGAATCCCTTGTCAAATTTCTTTATAAATATGCATGGACTTATGGGATCGTTTTTATAGCCCTCTTTCACTAAGTACTCGCTTAGTCTATTATACCACATGCGACCTGATTGTTTTAATCCATAGAGCGATTTATTCAGCTTAATACAATGCTGGTCTCGAGAACTTCTTTTATCTTTCAGCTCTATTCCCTCTGGGACTTTCATATAAATTTCGTTATCCAGTGGACCATATAAGTATGCGGTTACAACATCCATTAACCGCAAATCCAATTTCTCTCTTATGGCCAGACTTATCAGGAATCTAAAAGTCGTTGCATCCACCACAGGGGAGTATGTCTCCTCATAATCGATTCCTGGCCTTTGTGAGAATCCTTGTGCCACAAGCCGTGCTTTGTGTCTAACGATTTCACCTTGTTCGTTTCTCTTCCTCACAAAGACCCATTTATGTCCAACTGGTATAACATCACGAGGTGTCCGAATTATGGGACCAAAAACCTCTCTCTTCCTTAAAGAGTTTAACTCCACGTTTATAGCTTCTTTCCATTTATTCCAGTCTAATCGACGAGTGCACTCTAAAATGGACGTGGGTTCTAGATCCTCATTCATGAGCTCAAGTGCTACATTGCATGCAAATATTTCATCAATGTCGACATTCTTTCTGTTCCATTGGATTCCAGACGAGACATAATTGATCGCGATCTCTTTGTTATCAGGAACTTCAGGCCCATGAAGCTTGGCGTCCCAAGCAACATTTTCCGGCACCTTAGGTTCATTTATGTCTGGAACGTCCACTATCTCCTCGGTCTGAATTTCAGCACCTTTCTTTAATTTCCGAGGAGTCTTATCTTTGGAACCAATTGGTCTTCCACGTTTCAATCGTGGTTTAGACTCAGTAGCCGCTTGACTCGGTCCTTCTTGGACATCAATACGAATTGGTGCATTCACGGCTGGTATATATGATTTCGTTACCCTCTTTGGGTCTGCAAAGGAATCTGGCAATTGTATAGCTAGCTTTTGCAAATGTATTATCTTTTGGACCTCTAAATCACTTTCACGAGTCCGGGGATCTTGCCATTTTAAGGATGTTTGATTCCATGCAATTTCTTTTACCAGCCGGTTTCCATCACCTAATGTTGGAAAAACGGATTCGTCAAAATGACAATCCGCGTACCTGGCCTTAAATAAATCTCCGGTGGTCGGCTCAAGGTACTTTATGATCGTGGGTGAATCATATCCAACATATATCCCCATCCTCCTTTGAGGTCCCATCTTAGTCCTCTGTGGTGGTGCAATCGGCACATAAACTGAGCAACCGAATATCTTAAGATGGGAAATGTCTGGCTCTTGTCCCGATAATAATTGGGATGGGGAATATTTATGGTCACTAGATGGCCTGATGCGAATTAGTTCGGCAGCGTGTAAGACAGCATGTCCCCAAGCGGATACAGGAAGCTTTGACCTCATGAGTAATGGTCTAGCAATCAACTGTATGCGTTTTATAAATGACTCGGCCAAGCCGTTTTGTGTATGTACATGTGCCACGGAGTATTCAACACTTACCCCCATGGACATACAATAGTCATTAAACGCTTGGGAAGTAAATTCACCAGCATTATCCATTCGTATGGTCTTTAAAGGAAAGTCTGGAAAGTGAGCCCTTAGGCGTATTATCTGAGCAAGGAGTCTTGCAAATGCCATATTCCGTGATGACAATAAGCATACATGTGACCATCTTGTAGATGCGTCAATGAGGACCATAAAATATCGGAATGTCCCACAAGGTGGGTGTATTGGTCCGCATATGTCTCCTTGAATTCTTTCCAGGAAATTTATTGTTTCCTTAGTCACTTTCACTGGTGATGGCCTTACAATGAGTTTCCCTTGTGAACATGAGGCACAAGTAAGATTCTTTGGGATTACTCTCCTTTCTTTCAAGGCGTGCCCATAAGTATTGGCTATCAATTTTCGCATCATATTCGACCCGGGATGTCCCAGCCGGTCGTGCCATAGGTTGAACCTATCCGTAAACTCTTGGTTTGCGGTGGCATTGGCCTCAATCATATTGACCTTAGTGCAATATAAGCCGGTAGCTATAGCAGGTATAGTCTCTAGGACTTTCTTTTGGCCTTGGACGATTTCAATTATTTGGAGGAACTCTCGGTTTCCTTCGTCCATTGTTTCAACATGAAGACCATTCATTCGAATGTCTTTAAAGCTCAATAGGCTTCTCTTTGAGCTGGGGGAAAACAATGCATCCGCAATCTCTAGATGCGTCCCCTTAGGCAATAGGACATTGGCCTGGCCGTAGCCTTCTATTAGGCCGGCCATGCCTGCTATAGTACTTATATTGGCCTTTTTCAATGTAAGATTTATGAAATATCTCTTGTCCTTTAAAATCGTGTGGCTTGACCCACTATCCACCACGAATTCATCCATGTTGCCTTCCTTATCATGCTGGATCATGTGGGCTTCTGGATTCTTCCCTTTAACACTCTCTTGATAAAGTTCCACAAGGTGTTTGGGAGTCCTACATGTCTTGGCCCAATGATTGTCCATCCCACATCGATGGCAAACAGACTTGGTCGGGCCGGACTGATGTCCGGTTTGGTTCCCGTGGCCACGCCCTCGGCCACGTCCTTGACCGCGGTTAAAATCAGATCCGCGACCATTCCATCGACCATATGGGTGGTAGCGACCACGCCCTTGTCTCTTTCCATGTCCACGGCCATTAAACTTTTGGTATCTCTGGACATGGTTTGCCTCGGTTTCCATCTTAGTGTCCTCGGCCACATGGGCTTCAGGAAGTGGGGTTGATCCAGGAGGTCTCATCTCGCTGTTTCTCATCAGCAATTCATTGTTCTGCTCCGCAAGCAATAAACAAGAGATCAAACTTGCATAGGTCGTGAAGCCTTTCTCACGATACTGTTGCTGTAGCAACACGTTGCTTGAGTGGAAGGTCGAGAAGGTCTTTTCAAGCATATCCTTCTCTGTCACAATCTCGCCACATAGCTTCAATTTTGAAACTATCTTAAATAGGGCCGAGTTGTATTCATCCACGGACTTAAAGTCCAGGAGCCTTAAGTTAAGCCAATCATATTTGGCCTTAGGCAGTATAACCATCTTCTGATGATCATATCTCGCCTTTAACTCCTTCCAGAGATCAAGAGGATCCTCAAGCGTCAAGTATTGATCTTTGAGACTCTCAACGAGATGGTGGCGTATGATTAAAATCGCCTTATACCTATTTCTCTCGGATTCGTTATTTGCATCATTAATGCATTCACCGAGCCCTTTTGATTTCAGCATGATCTTTGCATCTAAAGCCCATTGCAAGTAATTATCTCCTGAGAGATTAAGGGCTGCGAAGTCCAAATTATTGACTTTCGCCATCTGAGATCAAGCATCGGTTTTTCTCTTAGGATTTTTAGGGTTTCTTTCAACCGCTTTTATTTTATGCACATATCATGCGATTTTAATTCAAGCAAGTTTCCAATTTTAATCCTAACATGTAATTCTAGGTGATAAAAGTAAACAGGAAATTTTCCAAATTCAAATAAGGCAATTTCCAATTTGCGATTTCTATGTGGTCAAACAAAAAGGAAATTTTCCAAATTCAATCCTAACAAGGAATATCTATGATTTTCGGTTTTGGCCAACAAAATTTTAATGGTCCGATTTTTATCATGCAATTCCTAGTTCAATTAGGATTTGGCCAAGCAATAGATCAAACAACCAAATTTGATTTTAATTAAAGCATGCGATTATAGATTAGGGTTTTCAAGCAACCATGCGATTTCAAACAAATAGGATTTTAGGGTTTGATATTATCATGCAAAAGTTCAAGTTCGATTTAGGCCAAACAATCAATCAATCAATTTACAAGCAAATCCGATTTTAGGGTTTTATCTTTTCTTAGGTTCAATTCGATTTTAGGTTCTTAAGAGATCAAACAAGTGGAACAATCAAAATCGGTTTTTAGGGTTTGATATACATTAGGTCCGATTTCGATTTTATGGTGTTCTTGAGTTTTAGGGTTTTGATTATACCTTTGATCCTTCTTTTGGGTTGACTGGAAAAGAACCGGGAGCTAAAGACCTCGGAAAACACTTAGGATCGGATCGCACAACTCCGGCGTAGAACGGCGACGGACGGCGGCTGCGGACGGCGGCTACTTAGGGTTTATCAGAACAAGCTCGTGCTGATAACGTGTTATGAATCGAATGAATTGTGTTGTATTATTATGAGGACCAAAGGTCTTTTTATATAGTAATTACATAAATGATAGAAAAGGAAATAGTATTTTTCCTACTTCTAGAAGGAAAAGGAAAACATCTACTAATCATAATGAACTTAGGAAAATGTGGCCGCCTATGATCCAATGGACTAAGCCGTGATCTAATGCAATGAGCCGGTTATGCAGATCCAAACCTCAATGGATTATAACAGTTCTTCAATCTCTTGTCTCGTCTCTTTTGTGAGTAACGGTGAATATAAAGAACACTGATTAGGATAAGAGATAAGAACAGTGATCTAAAATCAATGTGATTAACCACATTGTATTTGCCAAAAATGATCCAACTCAAAGATGTAAAAAAAAACAAAAAATCCAACTCAAAATTGGGCTCAACGATAAGGAAGAAAAGGCCCACTCAAACCCAAAATTGAATATCTAGTAAAGAAAGACCAAAATGTCCCTATATGTTAAACTGTCCTCTGTGTCTCTAAAGGTTAATTGGGGAAGAAGAAAACTCCCCGACTTTTTTGTTCTTGGCTTCACTTTTTTTCTTCTAGTCGTCTTCTATTTCTTCCGATTCGAGCCAAATTCGTCAAGGTAAATTACTACTCTTCTCAAGCTGAGCTTTAATCTCTTTCTTCATCACGACGGCCTCGTCTTGAAATCTCTCTTTTCAATTCCGGTAAACTACTACTCGATTCGCCAGCCTTCTATGTTCTCCATCCGAGGATTTTGATTTTACTTTTATTGGGTTTTTTTTTTTGTTTCGTGTATCGATTTAGTATTTACTATGTAGATTCTTACTTTTCGTTTACGGCCTCGCTAATATTGAATGAACCATTATCCATCCCTAATCCCGACTTGCTTCTGACACTTTCGAGAAAAAGAGTTCGTTTGGGTAAATCTCGTTTGATGCTAAATTACTTTTTCGCTGTTATTGTAGAGTGGTCAATTTGAAAAAATGTCGCAGTCAGCCGTAGATGTCCCGCCAAAGGGTGGATTCAGCTTCGATCTGTGTAAGAGAAATGATATGCTTATACAAAAGGGTCTTAAAGCTCCCTCTTTCTTGAAGACCGGAACAACCATCGTCGGTTTGATTTTCAAGGTCTGTTTTGGTGCTCCCATATCTTTTTTTTGTATATTCGGAATTCGTTCTAGCCTATGCATTGGTTTTTATTGTGGAAGCTAGAACTAGACGTCTATAGAATTTGAGGCCTAAGAGTGAGCTCTTTCAGTATTGCCGGCACAGATATTAGATTGCTCTCTTTACTCTCTGTGTTTAGTTCTGTCCTGTAAAACTCATTTGGTTTTCATACGCAAGCATTTCCCTTTTCTCATAAATAGATCCTTTTCCTAGTGCCAGAGTGAGGTGGTGCTATGTATTAGCTCCTTGCCTCTCCGTATAGTTTAGAGCGCGGCACTCAAACAGTTGAAGACGTTTGTGTTCTTGTGCTCTCAATGCCGTTTTGTGATTGCCTTTTAGTATAGTTTTAATTTGATATTCCGGTTTGCATAGGATGGTGTGATACTAGGGGCTGATACCCGAGCGACTGAGGGGCCCATTGTCGCTGATAAGAACTGTGAGAAGATACACTACATGGCACCAAACATATATTGCTGTGGTGCTGGAACCGCTGCTGACACTGAAGCAGTAACTGGTATTTCCTCTCTAACCTCGCTGTGGCAGATATTCGTTTTCTCCGAATCTAACTGACATTATGCGTTGCTCCGAAAAACTTGATGACTTATGTTATCTTGGTTTCTTTCTCACTGTCCAGATATGGTCAGCTCACAGCTGCGGTTGCATCGTTACCAGACTGGTCGAGACTCTCGGGTTATCACTGCTTTGACCCTTCTCAAAAAGCATCTCTTCAGGTAAATTTTGTCCTATATCGTCCAGAAACTTGTCATAAAGAAACATAGATAACTTAACTTGACAAGTTTTATTCAGCTATCAAGGTCATGTCTCAGCTGCTCTTGTGCTCGGTGGAGTTGATATCACCGGGCCTCATCTGCATACTGTAAGTCCCCGACAGATGCTATCTACTGATAAGAGATTTTTGTTGTTGTCTGTTTGCCGTTATTCATGTCACATTTGACTATTTGTTTATACACAGATATACCCACACGGGTCAACTGACACACTACCATTCGCTACAATGGGTTCTGGTTCTCTTGCTGCTATGTCCGTGTTTGAGGCAAAGTATAAAGAAGGTCTAACTGTAAGTATGCGGAAACATTCATCTTTCAGTTTGCAGATGCATTTTTTTTTTCTCGTCTGATTGATTTCTTGTTACAAAATCCTCTAGAGGGATGAAGGGATTAAGCTGGTCGCCGAAGCCATATGCTCGGGTATATTTAATGACTTGGGTAGTGGTAGCAACGTGGACATCTGCGTGATCACAAAGGTTTGTCTTCGCCGTGCTATGACCAGTTCCTTTAACTAATCTACAAAACTCCATTTTGAGACTCATAATTTATCATCTCCCAGATATTACCTCTGTCTTTTTTCGTTGCTTTAGAACTTGTCACTGATGTGTTATTGGCAAACAGGGGAACAAAGAATATCTCAGGAATTACATGGAACCAAATCCAAGAACCTATGTCAGCAGCAAAGGCTATTCATTCACCAAAAAAACCGGTAAGCCACTCTCTCTCTCTCTTTACTTGATCAAAACAGAACATGCTAAGGCTCAGGGAAACCAAGAAACTTGCGTCTAAGAACTAGTAACGCTAGCGTCAGATTTAGCCAACTGCACTTGTAACATCCGACTGAGTCCAGTTTCAATCCGATGTTTTCTATGGTTGGCTTTTTCTCACTTTATTTTCTTGGTTTATTGGGAAACAGAGGTTCTTCTCACCAAAATCACCCCATTGACGGAGCGAGTTGAGATTACAGAAGTTGGTGAAGCTATGGAAGAATGAATGAATCTCAAGTCTCTGCTTTTGCCATTCATCTCCACCAAGAGCGTAACTTAGTGTGCGTGAGACATCAGTCTTGTCTTTTTACCGATGTTTAAGGATCATTCGAA
>JAHZTW010000041.1:593900-616307 GCA_020283515.1 Alliaria petiolata
AATCTCATTTGTCTTACCACTCAAGCGATCATTGTTGTTGTTGGACCCAAAGACACGTTGAATTGTGCGCCACTGTTCATCGGAAAGACCACTTAAACCTTGGCGATCAACATCAGCGAGTGGCAAAGGAGAAGACGAAGTTGCAGAATTGGCAGCGACAATCTGAGTGATGTTTGCTTTTGGTGGTAAGCCACGACCACGTCCATTAGAACCATTGCGAAAATTATTTTTACGTCTGTCTTCCCACCAATCTGGAAATCCCACAACCTTAAAACATGCAGATGCTTCATGTCCATTGCGACCGCAGACGGTACACAGTCATGAGGGATCACGATTTACAGAGCCACGAGAGCTGGTGTTGCCCCGTGAATATCCGCCTGAATGAGAATCACTGCGAGTTGTTGGCACAAACGATTGATGAGAAGCAGTGGATGGTATTTGAGATGCAAAGCTCATTACTGCAGTGTCAGTAATTGCTCCTGAACGAATTGTCTCATTCTGAACTACCGTTTGGTACACACTGTCAAGATCAGGTAATGGAGTAATCGCGCAAATTTGAGAACGAATGGCTCCATGAACAGCATCATCAAGTCCAGAGAGGAAATCGTGAGTTTTGAGGACTTCCAACTCTTTATCACGAGCAATATTCAGATCACACTCGCACTTATTACACTCACATCGCTTCGAAGTTGTGCATTCTGCGATGCCATCCCATAATTTGGTGAGACGGCCGAAATAATCATCCACGGAAGTACCTTGTTGTTTACAGGTTGCGAGAGCATTCCGGAGCTGCTGTAGTCGAGCACCACTTTTAATAGAGAACCGCTTGCGAATGATTTCCCACAAATCACGGGCAACTTCACGAGTTGAAATAGAGGATCGGATTTTAGGTTCAATTGTTAGTTTGATCCAACCGACGAGAAGATGATTGTTGGCAGTCCAATCTTCGAAGTGAGGAGAGTTTGATTCTGGTTTTGATATACTTCCATCAATAAAACCAAACTTCTTGCGAGAGCTAAGAGCCATCCGTAAATTAATTGCCCATTCGTCGTAATTGAAGCCGTTGAGTAGCGGCTGCGAGATGATAGCACCGGGATTATCACCGGAAGTTAAATCATATGGAGAAATTGTCTTGTGTTTCGGATTAGATGTTGGTGTTGTATTCGAAGTATGAAGAAATAAAGGTGAAGAATGCTCTGTTTTCTGAGCAGAAAAACAGAGTAAGAAACGAAGGAGATGATGAAAGGAGCGAAAGGCTTTCTTCAAGATAGAAAGAAAATTAGGTCTTCAGATCTTTGTCTCTGATACCATGTAAAAGATGATTCTCTGTTATTGATTTACTGACCTAAAGGTCTCTATTTATACAAGATACAATCGTATCAAAAGGAAATCTAAAGAATGGAAAATATACAATTCTTAAATTACTTGAGTATCAAGTTTATGCCTTAATACATCCGACCGGGGACAAGCCAAAGAAGATCAACACTTCAAACACGCGAACACATCAAACAAGCTTTAGCCACCTACATACAAAAACCAACCACCTCCTCGCAAGGGCTGAAGAGAAAACCGAGAGCACTGCAGCTTTTTGAACTCAACTTCAAAACCAAGGAAACCTAAAAGAAGAATTTATAGGTGTGACTACAGCAAAATACCATTAGAGAGGCAAATCCCGAGAGTGAACTAAAACCACCGTAAACCTCTGTCAACCAGACGTCGATAAGCAGAGAAGAAGAAATTAGGAGACAACACAAAGACTTACCGCTGCTTCAAACTTAGCCGAAACGCCAGATCTATGGCACTCCAAAAAAGATATTATATGCGATGCGAATGGAATAAAATAGAAATGTAGGAAATATGATTTGATAGTTAGCAGTCAAACATCAGCGTGACGAGAAATAATTTGAGTGATATTAAATGAGGAAGTTGAGTGACATTTATTGTGATATTTTTGTAAGTATATGAAAAAAACAACGTAACTCATAATTTAATATATAGATTTCTAAATAAAACAATACCTCTCTTTTTTTTTTTGACATAAACAATACCTCTCTATACATCCATACGAATTAATGTTATTGTCCTATGAATTAGTTTTATAATTTAATATGTAAAATTTTAATAACTTAAATTACATCGGTCTACCATACTTCAATTACATTGATATTTCCGGACATAGATGTGTAGTACTATCTATAGATGTGCAAAAAAATTATATCCGTAATTTTCAGTACCCAAATGCCATCTATTAATTAATGAGTATGTCTTATATCTATAATACAGTACTATTTATTAATTATTGTGTGTGTTAGATGTTCTCGAGCGAAAGTTAGAGACGCGTATGAATATAATCGGTTGAATAGATGGTTAAATATTTTACTGCTTAGATCTCTAAATGAGTTGTTGATCTGCTAATTTCCTCTCATTTCATTGCTATTGAGTGAAATTACTTTTTTAAAAATATTCTAAATAATAATCTTGATTTCTTAATCTGTGATTATCATAATGTTTAGCTGCCATGTGGATAGCTTAAGAGAAGTTTTTGCAGTAAACTCCTTCTGCCACGTGTGTATCTCATGCCTTACTTAAATGGGTCTGAATTAAAGGCCCAAATTAGATAAATTAGGCCTTAAATAATCGATACGAAGTAAAGTTCCGACTTATATGAGTGTTTTGATTAACTTAACCGAGTTCGCAAGAGACAAATTTCGTCAAAGAAAAACCAAAATTTGAGTTTAGAAGCTGCCGATTTTGCCGTTTCCTGCAGTAATTTCGACAAAGCGTGGACCGTTTCTGGTTTCAGAGCTGAAGATCTCGAAACGTTACAAGCAGAACCCGTTTTGCTCCGTTACGAATGGTGATCGACGCTTTTATAAGTTCTGTGTTTGTCGGATTGTGAATTTGGTGTTTTCTCTGTGTCGCCAATAGTCAGTCATACAGGACCCAAAACTGTTTTCCTTTGATCCTTTCTATTTTCGGTATATGATCACATGTTCTTCGAATTTTTGGATTAGTGTTCATTGGGGCTCTTCGTAGATAGAAAATGTGGATATTTTGACTGAGCAATGGAAACGAGAAGCAATTTTTTCTGGTTTTTATGTTTAAGACCTTGTTAATTTTATAATGAATTGCTGTGATCCTAGGTGACTTGGTGAAGTTTGATTAATTTTCTCCCTGCGGAATTTTTTATTAAGAGTTAGACGCATGCATGATATTGAGAATTGGGAACAACTGATACCTTGAATTGATGTTTCTGCTTTGGGAAAAGCTATTGTCGATTGGTTAAGGATTTTGAAGTCCCACTCTGTTATGCTCACAGAATTGAGTGTAGGCCTTACAAAGCTCGTTTCTCTCAAGATCCTGAAGGATTTGTTCTTAAGTTGATCATGTGTTGTCTTACGCTGCTGTTTCTTTTTTCTTTCTTGTTTGTAGTTAGAGGCATCGAAGATTACAATTGTGACGAAAGTGAAGGAATGAACATGTGCAGTTCTTAGTATCACAGCTTTACGCCTGCATAGACAGTAGATATCAGATAAACAACCTGTAGGTACATACTGTGGTAGGTGCTTTTGTTTTACAGGTCTTAATCAGTATAGATACTAATTTAATCAAGTATCTTCGTGAATTAGAAAACTGTTTTTATTTCAATCCTTATCTGTATTAAATACTCAAACCATGTGCATTTCTCTTTTGAGATACAGTGGAGCTATGAGAAGACCCAGTCAGATGATGAGGCTTCTATTAACATCCTTTTTCGGTGTCATAGTTGGTTTCCTCATGGGTATTACCTTTCCAACCCTAACCTTAACTAAGGTACAAATAAATATTTTCATTCAGTTTAAACTTGTTTAAGTGTATCATCGCTTGGTTTTTATCTTCTTGTTTTACAATGGTTAGATGAATCTTCCATCCACATTGTTTCCCTCGATCGATCTTGCATACATTGAGGACAAATACTCAGACTTATCCAGGCAAAGACTATTTGGCGCTTGGTCTTCCACAAAGAGCCTCAAACTCAAGAAAGACATCCCTGATCCCCCCTATAACTATAATGACACTAAGGTTGGGGATTCACTGCTTACTGCACTTTCTATGTTTTGATCAGAAAACGATGATAAAACTATACTTGCTATAGCAGATATGGGTTCCTACTAACCCCCGTGGTGCTGAGAGGCTACCCCCAGATATAGTCACACCTGAATCAGATTTGTACCTCCGTCGATTGTGGGGTGACCCTAATGAGGTTTTCATTAAATTTGAATCTACTGGCTTGTATTACATCACTATGGCGTCAAGATCATTTCACATTTCGTTGGTAATTGGTACGCCATGCAGGATTTAACAATCAAGCAGCGGTATCTAGTAACATTTACGGTTGGTTATGATCAGAGGAAAAATATAGATGCTGCACTGAAGAAGGTATCATGCCTTCCCGTACTTCTTTTGTTCTTTCCTTCTCCTTTTCTCATTGCTTGACTTTACATTTCTCAGTTCTCAGATAACTTCACTATAATGCTGTTTCACTACGATGGCCGGGCCAGCGAATGGGAAGAATTCGAATGGTCCAAGCGAGCCATTCATGTGAGCATTCAGAAACAAACGAAATGGTTAGCGAGCTTATTTCCTAAGTAAAAACTCACGTCTTCCTCCTAGTAGGAGTTTCTATGCACTGACAGATTCACTAAAAAAAATCTATGAATTTTCCCTGAAGGTGGTATGCCAAGCGATTTCTTCATCCCGACATAGTCGCCCCCTATGAATATATCTTCATTTGGGACGAGGATCTTGGCGTGGAACACTTTGATTCGGAAAAGTATTGTTTTGAAGCTTTGACTTCCTTAAAATGGCCATTCCAGGTTATGAAGATTGAATTTCTTTGACAGATATCTGGCGGTGGTGAAGAAACATGGTTTGGAAATCTCACAGCCTGGGTTAGAGCCGTATGAAGGGCTCACATGGGAGATGACAAAGAAAAGAGACGACGCTGAAGTCCACAAGTGAGGATAGTATAGATAATAAAGTTCATTTTCTACCACCGCTTGGTCATATTAAACGACTTGCATTTACTCCATATCCCCTCTCATATTTTCTTGCAGGCATGCTGAGGAGAGGAATGGCTGGTGCAGTGATCCAAATTTACCCCCTTGTGCAGCGTATGCCACTTTACTTACATATCAATATACTTCTTTTTGTATTTCATAAATGATTAACTATGCAAAGATGATTTGCGTAGAGTTAATATTTTCATCATTCATGCTTATAAAACCACAAACAGATTCGTCGAGATTATGGCTCCTGTTTTCTCCCGGAAGGCATGGCGCTGTGTGTGGCATATGATTCAGGTATGCAAAAGACCTGAATTCGGAGTCCTCTTTGTTTAAGGGACTCTGAAACTTTTCTCTCCAGAAAATTCTAATTGTACCTTATAACCCACAGAACGATTTGGTTCATGGATGGGGTCTGGACTTTGCTGTTCGAAAATGTGTTCAGGTCTGAAACTTCATTTCCTTTGGCCACACCTATATGCACATCTAGATAATGGATTCGTTTTATATGCTCACTAATCTTGCAATTGATAGAACGCGCACGAGAAAATTGGAGTTGTAGATGCTCAATGGATTATTCATCAAGGTGTTCCGTCACTCGGGAACCAAGTATGCTCTCAAATCCCTGTTTGCTTTATTTTCTGGGTTACTAAACTAAGATTTTGCATTTTGTGGACAGCCCTTGGATTACATGTAATACAACTTATCCCTTGGATATATTATAAAAAAAATTAGCCCCCTGCATTTCAAGCTCAAAATCTAATAATTATTTTTTAATAATAGTTATTGATGTCAGTCATTCAGTAGAATTGTCTAGTAATTGTATCTTTGCTTCATTAGCGGTGTGATGTAAATACAGAATTGTTAACCTCTCCCGTTTTTTCTTGGTGCATCTAAAATCTGACAGGGACAACCAGAGCGAGGGAAACAACCATGGGAAGGGGTAAATATCGATACACGGATGAATGATTCAAACTAGTCTCGTTGTCTTTTATCATCCTTAATTTTAATCGGTTGATAGATTAGGATCTCCTATCGCATTTGTACTCTTTTTAAGTTATAATAAAAACTCTTATCCGACCTGATCTGTTATTTGCAGGTGAGGGAAAGGTGCAGGAGAGAGTGGACGATGTTCCAGGACAGATTGGATGATGCAGAGAAAGCTTATTTTGAAGCGTCTGCTCACAGCAATGCTTCTTCACGGCTTCACCGGTAAACATCATTCGTTAAAAAAAAAGAGAAAAAAAAAAGTCTTCTCACTCTAGTTAACTTCCACTCTCCTTGCTTTGCTCCATTAATTTTGTTCTCGGATCTGTGCTTTTATTTTGCGTTTCTGTTGGAGATCAGCTTGTTTTCTCCGGTCAGGTCAGAAAAGAGAGAGAAAAAGTTATATGCACGTATTTTTTGGCTCACTTATATGAAATTTAAATGTAATTCCACATCTTTTTACTTAGCCTATTCGATAGAAAGAAGTATTCATTTTGAAATTCTTCTATTCAATAGATACGGTGTAAATATCGATTTCATTTCTTTTGCTAGAACATGGTACAAAGCTACAGTTGAGCTATTAGAAAATTGGAATGCTGATGTTAGACAAAAGTTGTGGCTTAATTCTTCCTATGTCGTACTACCTGACTTATTGCTTTACGTTTCTTTTCTTTTGGTATTGATTGTGAACTTGATAAAAAAACAATCCGATTTAAGCTCACAAAAACAATCCGAAAACAACAATCTGATAGACGAATTTCAAACTCAATATAGGATACCAGAACAAGATATTCAAGTACTGGGTTGTAATGCCCATGGTGAGCATATGAGATCTAAACCGTAGTACCCCCAAGACTGAGGCTTCATGAAACAATAAAATGTACATACGATGTGATTATCCTTGAGAATGAAGGGACCTGGACAGCGGCAATGACAAGTGTTGCAAATTGGTCGTGTAGATCCATTGTTAGGCAGTAATTCAATGTTCCTCTTGATATTTTCTTGTTTTGGATTGGTGTATTTTATATTTGCTCCTGGTTTGGCGTACCTGAGATCCCCAAGTACACACAAAACATGCAAAGTGACTCCACAATCTTTACAAGTGTAGAACCAAGTCTTTGGGTTTGTTTCTCTTTCGCAAATATCACACCAATATTTGCCGCTTGGCTCTTCACTGTTTTCACCGTAACAAAGAGTGAGTGGATGATCATCGTACCTGTGAAGCCTTACCGTCAATGGTAGAGTGGCGCAACGGAAATCCAAAAAGAAGTCGCATTTGGTGCAACCTAGGGCGGCTCCTTCTGCATCCATGCCGCAACCTTGGCATTTCTTCAGATCACCATATCTAGGTAGTTTGAGGTAGAATAAGGGATGAGGATGACTTCCATGGGTTAAAGGATCAGTTACCGAACTGCATAATAAGTCATAGCTATTACAATCTTCATCACTGTACATGAATCCGTCGTCGCAGCAAATTTGCCGACAAGCATGGCAAGTTTCGGCTTCACCTCGTGGAATATTGAAGTCAAGGGAGAGAGGTTTTGTGCTTAGAAAATTTCGTTTCATCTTAGGAAGTTTAGCACACGTTTCATGGAGGGTGAAACTGCAATCTGAAGTTGAAGTACAATAGTAGAATGTGTTAGAACCGATGGGACGAACACATGCTTCACACAAGATGTTTTCCTCCAAGGCAATGCCGTCTTCGTTGAGTCTCATGTTATGTTCGTCATGAGCGACATGGGTTATAGTGTTGTCACCATTCACTTTGAATGGCTCGATATCTTCAACTTCTTCGGGTACTCCATCAAGTTCTTCCCCATCACACACGTCTTTCCTTAGTGCACATCTTGAATGGAAAGCATGATTAGGACAAAGGGGACAAGAATAAGCCCCATATGACCAATCAACCTCTTCCAGACAAACTCCACATCTCCAATCTCTATGGCCAAGAGGGTATGTGTAAATTACGCGGTGATGATGGCGATTGACGTGGATTACACGTGGCAAACGAGCACAAACTTGATGGAAGATCATAGAATCACACTGAAGACAGACATAAGGAGCACCTTCGCCTTTCGTCCCGCCGCAAGCATCACAAACGAAGGACATCAGTTTTGGCATGAGTGTGAGTGTGTGCTCATGGACCTTCGTATTCGAAAGAGCGACTGGTTGGGGTTTTTTAATCGCGCAGTAAAGATCCAAGTTGAATTTGCAGATATCACAATGATAGAGCAAGTTCTCCGAATGGTCTCCGCATATATGACATTTGAGGTCGGTGTAGCTGGGAGCTCCGTCTGTGAGAAGCTTGAGAGGGTGTCTGATATGACAAGGATGAGTGATCTCTGGTGATTCAAATGCTGAGACGCATTTTTCGTGAACAGCCATCCTACAACGAGGACAAAAGTAGCCATCTCCTTGTATCAGATGGCAAGCTTCGCATTCTATAAGATCTTCGAAACTAAGCTTGAGTAGAGGATGAGGGTGCCACGGCACATTCAGATGTGCATGACCACACAAGGTATCAAGCATGCAATCGATGTCCAAATTGAGATTACAAGTGGGACAATGATAGAGAATGCGTTTAGTGTTTTTACCGCAAAGATGGCATCTCGGGTCGGTGTGAGCAGGAGCCCCCTTGGTGAGAAGCTTAAGACGATGTCCAACATGAGATGGGTGCTCCAGTATTTTCTCTTTGATATACAACACAAAAACACATTTCGTGTGAATGGTAAACTTGCATACATAGCAATACCTGCCAGCACGAAACGATCCATCGCAAGCATCGCATTTCAAGCCATCACTATTGTAAGCGAAGGATAAATCATGATAGTGTCTTGGATAGTGTCTAGGCATAAGCGCCTTATCCATGGCGGTTGTGGTTATTAGAGATATTGTGAGAATGAGATTAATGTTTTGGTGATTACTAGTTTATCAATGCTATTTGATATATTATAAGCATTAGTATTAACGTTGACAAATCTTTAATAATTACAATTTATACAACTACAAGGCACGTAGTTAGTCTTTGTTTAATTTAAACACTAACATCGATTGTCCCGCTTAATTAGATTGTGTCTGCCATGTTACTTTTCTTCCACTTCTTTATTTTCTTATATTTACTCTTCTAGCTCTCAACAGGCAAGTTTTCTTCCTTTTATAATTCATCTAAATTAATCAAATACAACAAAAAATCATTGCCCGGGAAAAAAATATAATAATAGAAGAGGACTTGATTTCATTTTATGAACCCAGATCATCGAAGATAGAAGCCAAAGTCATGAGTCATGACAGCTACTCACATTGAGTGGATGGTGACTTCGAGATTAATTTAAGCATACAAAAACAAGTATTTCACGTGGTTTTTAAATTCTCTTCTCTTGGCTATATCTTGTTTTCGTTTTTCACAATGTTTCAAAATTGTGTTATACAGTATATAGTTTGCCAATAATTTTAAAAGAAAAACAATATAAATACCAAAATGTTAACATATCAATTAAAACCAAAAAAACGTATTAACATATATATCCATTTCAAAATAAATAGTCTAAAACATAATTTAAAATATATGTATTCACTAATTTTTAATAAAGAATACCCTAATATTATAAGACCTTTGTTCCCAAAAGTAGCATAAGGCTTTGTATCGTATATTACATAGTAAGAAATAAAACGGTAAAAGGAAGTTGTTGTGTGAATGAGGTTTGCTATAATAATTGGGATATAATTATAGATGTCATTTTACAAGAATAAAAGTTATGAAACAAGCAAGGTATGGGAAATGAAAAGAAAATTGATTCTAAACGAACAAAAAGGAAATGGTGATAATTTTATCAGTGAAACAAGGATATGTTGAGGGCTAAGCTTGATAATCAGTCAATTCAACCTCATAGGAAGAAAAAAACTCCAAAAACAGCAATGAAATAAATGAGTTTCAAACTCGAATATTACCACATTTTAAGTGTTGGGTTCATATGGCCCATGGAGGACGTATAACAATGTTACCAATCCAGGACGCCCTCATTTGGATACGTAGCAAACAGTAATAAGAACAAAATAGTTCCTTCGCCTTAATAAGATAGAAGGGAGCTGGGCAACGACAATGACAGAAGTTGCAAAGTGGTCGTGAAGATGTATTGTTAAACATCAATTCAACGTCTCCACTGATCTTTCCTCCTGGTTTTGCGTACCTGACATTCCCAAGGACACAGAAAACATGCAGAGTGACTCCGCAATCATAACAGGTGTAGAACCAAGTCTTTGGATTTGTTTCTCTTTCGCAAATATCACACCAATATTTGCCGCTTGCCTCTTCACCGTAGCAAAGAGTGAGCGGATGCGTGTTAGAGTAAGGTAAGCCGTAGCTCTCTATTGAATGATGTAAATCCAGAATTACAAACGATGATCACGATCTCATGTCGATCGGATCTCTGATCTCATGGCGTTCAGGAACAAGCTCATATCGCTATGCTCTATACAAATGTAATTTCTCGATCATCCGTAACAAACTATCTCAGCTTCTATTTATACTCTCTCGAACTTCTCCTCTACGAACTACTTAACTCTTTCCTTTGTCCAGCTAGGCTCCAGGTCAGCCTTTGACTATTTTCTCAAACTCCCTTTGACTTTCTTCAGCTCCAATCCTATCAATGCGCATCGTACCTGTGAAGCCTTACCGTTAATGGTAAGAGTGGCGCAACGAAAATCCAAAAAATAATTGCATTTGATACAGCCTAGGCCGACATCAATTACACCTATGTCACAACTCTGGCATTTCTTCCTGTCACCATAATTACCTTCTTTGAGGTATAGTAAAGGATGAGGGTGATTTCCATGGATAAAAGGCATAGTAATCGAACTGCAGAGTAAGTCATAGATCCGACCTCCATCAATATACATGAATCCTTCGCAGCACATTTGATGACAAGCTCCGCATGTTGTATTGGTGTTATTTCTGTTGAGGCAAAGGGTGAGAGGCCTTGGGCTTAGAAAATGTCGTTTCTTCTTAGGAAGATTAGCACACGTTTCATGGAGAATGAAACCGCAATCCGAACAGTTGTAGAATTCGTTAGAACCGATAGGACGAACACATGCTCCACACAAGATGCTTTCCTCCAAAGCAATGCCGTCTTTGTTGAGGCTCAAGTTATGTCCATGAGCGAAATGAGTGATTGTGTTGTCATCATTCCTTTTGAAAGGCTCGATATCTTCAACTTCTTCGGGTACTCCATCAAGCTCCTTTCCATCCCACACGTCCTCCGTTTTTGCACATCTTGAATGAAGAGCATAACTAGGACATGTGGAACAAGAATAAGCCCCATATGACCAATCAATCTCTTTCAAACAAACCTCACATTTCCATTCTCCAAGACCGAGAGGATACTTGTAAGAAACGCGGTGATCGTGGCGATTGACGTGAATAACAAGTGGTAAACGAGCACAAACTTGATGGAAGAACATGAGATCACATTGAAGAAAAACATAGGGAGAACGGTCGCCTTTCTCCCCACAAGCATCGCAAACGAAGGAGATCAATCTTGGGATGAGTTTGAGTGTATGCTCATGGACCTTCAGATTTGAAAGAGCCACTGGTAGGGGAGTCTGAACCGCACAAACCATATCCATGTTGAACTTACAAATATCACAATGATAAAGAAAGTCTCCAGTGTCTCTTCCACATAGATGACATTTCAAATCGGTGTAGCTGGGAGCTCCTTCGGTGAGAAGCTTGAGAGAGTGTCTGGCATGACAGGAATGAGTGATCTCTGGTGAGTCAAATACGGAGACGCATTCCTCATGAACCACCAACCAACAACGAGGGCAACAGTAGCCATATCCGCCGGGCTTACCACAAACTGCGCATCGCATATAATCACCAACGTCAAGCATGAGCAGAGGATGATAGTGCCACGGCATATTCAGATGAGATATGGCATCAACCATGCAATCGATGTCCAAATTGAGATTACAACTGGAACAATGATAAAGCAGGCGCTTGGTCTTTTTACCGCAAATATGGCAGTTTGGATCGGTGTAATTAGGAGCCCCCGTTGTGAGAAGTTTGAGACAATGTCCATCGTGAGAAGGATGCTCGGATGTCTCAAGGATATTGAACACAAAAATACATTTTGTGTGAACTCTAAAATCGCATTCACGGCAAGCGAAGCCTTGGCGATACGATCGATCGCAAGAGACATCACGATACGATCGATCGCAAGCATGGCATGTCAAATCTGGAAAATAGTCAGCGCGTCCTAAAGGATGCTCGTGTCCTTCTAACTTCAAAAGCATGGTTGCTGCGGTGATTAGAGGTGGAGAGAATGCAAATTGATTTTTGGGTAATTGCACTTTTGTTTCGTGTAATTGTGGATCAATATTGATGTTCCTCTATTCTATATACACTTTAATCAATGCTACTTGTTTTATTATATGCATTAATATATATTTTTTTGTCAAAAAAATATAATACAACTAGAATAGGATCCGCATATATGAGGGTTTTTAATCAGATATTTTAAATTCGTAAAAATAAATTGAAAATAAAATCGGATGATCTATAAGGAAAAAAATAAAATATTTTTTTATTAATATTTCTAAATATATATAGTTTAATATTATTATATCAATTATGTTTATTTCTAATGTCTTATATATATGATTATTTATCAAAAATTTAACAAATTATCTATCCTAATTTTTCATAATTAAAATATATATTAGGATCCTCGTATACGCAGATTTATAATAATAAATTTAAAACCCGTTAAAATATTTTTTTTTTAAATATAAAACAAAATCGGATAACTATTGAAAAAAAATATATGAAAAACACAAAGTCTAAATCTAAGAGTTATTTATTTATTTTAATTCTTATTTATTTTTATTTAAAACATTCAGAACACATAATATGTTGCGTCTCCTAAGCAACATTAAACATACTTCTCACATAACTCACACACATTATCAACTATATTTTTCTCTTCTGCTGCGTTAAAAAATTGGGTATATAATTCGAATCTTTCGAGTATATTAACGATCTTCCATTAACTCTTTTAAAGCAATTAAAATCTCTTTTTCACATTCTTCTTCCATATATGATATATGTGCTCTTTAGAGAAGTTATACTTCTCAGAACTCGCATCAAAAAGATCTTTACATTTTTATTGCTATCTTTCTCTCCATTGAGCTCATCATCGTCTAATATCATATCATTAGCATGTAGAATATTTTTTAATTGAAAGTTTCTATTTTCCTTAAATTGAAATAGATCCTTTTATTTTATTTTTATTTCTTAAATTAAAATATATTCTAGTTAATTTTATTTTATTTTTAATCTAAATCAATAAATTTTACATTTTTATTTTTTATTTGGTTATTTTTTGAAAATTTCTTTTTTCTTTAAAAATAATATTTTATCAAGACACATGTAAAATCTAAATCGATAAACTTGACACGTGTCAAAATCTTATTGATTAATTTGCCACATGTCACGATCATATTAATAACTAAATTTTATGTTTATTTTTTTTAGTAAAATTTGAATATCTTATTTACTTTTGATTTTATTTTCTTTTTCTTAATTGAAATATGTTTTTTTCATTTTTTAATTTATTTCTCTTTTAAAAATAATAGTATTTTCCTTTTTTTTAATGATTAGTATACTTTTTATTTATAATATATTTTAATCAAAATATGTGTTTAAATCTTATCTATTAACTTGTCATGTGTAACGATCATGTGAATTAACCTATTTTTATCATAATTAGATCTATCATAATTTTATTATGATAATCTAATTGGTTGATTTTTTTAACACGTGTCGAAATCTAATTTATTAACTCACCACGTGTCGCAATCATGTTAATTAGCAACTTTGACGCATCCTACTTTATATAATAAGAAGATTATACAACTGGAGTGGTGAGCAAGTAGCTAGTTTTTATTCGATTGTCCCGCTCAGGTTTCGTCTTTCATGTGAGTTTTCTTCGACTTCTTTACTCTTTTTTTGGTTAAAAGATATAAAATCAACTCTCAATTCTCGACGACTTTACTTTCTTATCTTTTCTCTTTTTAACTCTCAACAGGCAAGTTTTCCTTTTTTTTAATTCACTAAAATTAAAAATCAGAAAATCATTACCCCGGAAAACAAAACAAAAGAAATAGAGAGTTGAATTTTTTGTACTGATGTACTCAGAGTTATAAATACATAGAAATGAAATGTATTCTTTTTTTTTTGGGTCTAATTATTATGCGAGAATACAGTATGCTAAAAGACAAAATGGTTGTTATAACGAATGAAAAACAATTTAATTATAAATAAAAGCGTTAAATTTTAAAAAGATTCGCAGAAAATCAAATGACATAATTAATTCAGACCAGAGAAAATCAGACCAGAGAGAATCGAACAAAAAACATTAACTAAATATCGTTCTAGAATTTAAATGACATAATTAATCTACTCTCGTAGCATTAATTACTAAGTTTAATAACATAAAATTCTAAACTTTTGTTTGTACCAATCCAGATCACCGAGGACAGAAGCCAAAGTCATGACAGGACAGCTCACATTGGTGAGTCGATGATGGTACGCACCTTCGAGATCATACAGAAATTTTATCTCACGTGACTTTTGTTTTCTCGTACGTCTAATACGATTTTCCATATTAGACGAACTCGCCATTTCACAACCAACCGGTAGCAATCGACCCGAAACTCATTTTATGATATCCCGAGTTTAGTAATACGAGCGTGAGCTGTAAATCTTTCTATTTGCACATCTTCTAAAACAAATCCAAGTCACTTTGCTTTCTCGCTACTGACTGAAATTTTATCGTTCCGGTGTATTTTGAAGGGTACGAGAAAACCCTCGAGACTTGTTTCTCTCTCTCTCTTTCACCAGGAAAGCTCACCAAATTGACATAACACCTAGCGGATCTCTCTACTTAGTCCCGGAACTTTATTTTCCTCTTGCTCAAATCATGTTAGCCCGGAAAGTTTTTCGGTAAATACAATATTGGAAATTCGGAATTACCAAACTTTCACGTGTTTGTTTCTTACTCGTAGGAGACTTGCTCTTCAATAGACAAGCCAACTAATAGTATCCCTACAATGATCGATAATTCTTTAGTTAGTTTATATCTCGAGAAAAAATATGATAATCCTATTTTAAGTTTATTAAGATTATTAATTTCCAATCACAAAGTTAAATATATAAATAAACCCTAAAAGTTAATGTGAAACATTTTCACCAATATTCTTTGGTTAAATTTCTGTTTTAACTATAAATTGATATGCTTATTCATATCGGCAATACAAGTCACTAAATCCTTGTGTTCTTCTAATGGAACTCCTGATCAATCTCTTAGCACTCATTCTTCTGCCCTTTGTTGTTCCCAAGATATGGGAAGCTTGTTGGATCCTCGTGTTGCGGCCATGGATGCTATCAAGAAGATTTAAGAAACAAGGAATCTCAGGCCCCAAGTACAGAATCTTGTACGGAAACCTCCGCGAGATGAAGACGATGAAGAAAGAGTCTAAGCTTTGGGTTCTCGATCCGAAATCCAACGATATCTTCCCTCGTGTGGTTCCTCATTATCACCAATGGATATCTCAATACGGTGCCGTTTCTTTCCATCTCGAAATTGGTTTTGTTCTAGATGAGGATTGCTTAACACACATGTTGTCTATGATATATTAGGAGAAACATTTCTATACTGGAATGGAACAAAACCGACGATATGCATCTCAGATCCTGAACTAGCGAAACAAATCTTGTCAAGCAAGTTCGGTTTCTCTGCTATACCAAAGACAAGACCCGAGGTCTTCATACTTTTCGGTAGAGGGCTTTCCTTTATCGAGGGTGATGACTGGGTTCGCCATAGACGAATCTTGAACCCTGCCTTCTCCATGGACCGCCTCAAGGTCTTGTATTCTTATTTACTTCTCAGCTCGATTTGAACAAAGGCTAATTAAACAACTTGCTAAAATTTGTCAGGTCATGACGAAACTGATGGTGGATTGCACATTTAGGATGTTGGATGTGTGGAGAAAACAGAGTAATGGTGAAGTAGTGATGAAGATGGAGATGAGCAAAGAGTTCCATAGATTGACCGCCGATATTATAGCGACCACTGCGTTTGGAAGCAGTTACGCTGAAGGAATCGAATTGTTTAGATCACAGACAGAGCTGGAGAAATATTTTGTTACTTCTCAGACTAACGTCTACATCCCCGGAACCAAGTAAGTATAATTAGTAGTCAGTTGATTCGTTCAGACAAATATATGCTTTGAGGTTTTAATTTGAAGATTGTTGTTTCTTGTGTTCCAAGATACCTCCCTACGCCTACCAACCTTCAACTATGGAAGCTCGATAAGAAAGTGAAGAACTCGATCAGAAGAATCATAGATGCAAGGCTAAAATCAAAATCCAAGAACTATGGAGACGATCTTCTGGGGACCATGTTGAAAGCCGCAACATCTGACGAGTCTGAGAGAAAGATGACAATGGATGAGATCATAGAAGAATGCAAGACTTTCTACTTCTCAGGGCACGGAACTACTTCGATTCTATTGACATGGACTACGATGTTACTGAGCTTGCACCAAGATTGGCAAGAGAATCTCAGAGAAGAGGTTTTCAATGAATGTGGTAAAGATAAGATCCCAGATTCAGACACGTTCCCCAAACTCAAACTGGTATAGTTAATGTTCTTTTTTTCAAAGGGTTTCTTGCGGTTGAAGAAAAAGAGGTTTCTTGTGATTGGAAAAGAACTAATTATCTTGCAGATGAGCATGGTGTTGATGGAGTCGCTTCGTCTGTACGGTCCCGTGATTAGAATGTTCCGAGAAGCAACACAAGATATGAAGGTAGGACAGTTGGAGATCCCTAAGGGCACAAGCATATACATCCCGTTTCTGAAAATGCACAGCGACAAGGCCATATGGGGAGAAGACGCCAAACAATTCAACCCTCTGCGATTCGAAAACGGTGTTTCTCAAGCCGCCAATCACCCAAACGGTCTCATAGCGTTCTCAATAGGACCAAGAGCTTGCATTGCCCAAAACTTTGCCATGATGGAAGCCAAGACCGTGCTCACTATGATCCTTCAACGGTTCAGGCTTAGCCTCTCCCGCGAATATAAGCACGCGCCGGTTGATCACTTCAATCTCTATCCGCAATACGGCCTACCCGTAATGCTTCAGCCTCTCGGATACTAGTGCTCAAAGGTGACGGGAAGAGAACAAACCAAGAAAATTCATCAACGGATTTGGTCAAGTTAATTAATTATGTTCTATAATTGGGATTCATCACAAATAAAAGTTAAGATGATATATATTCACTTATATAAAACGGATAATTCAAATGATATGATTCTTTTTATAAAAAAAAACTGGAAAATTCTTTAGTTACACATTGTAATGGCTGTTGGATAACGTGGTATAAACACTACGTTATAAACCAGTAACACTAACACAAGACACGTTGATTTGAGGAGTTAGTCTTTGTTTAATTTGAACATTAATTAGTATTGTATTAGGAGGATCTTGTCCCTCTCAGTTTTCTCATCATTGCTCTTCAACCTCTCCAACAGGCAAGTTTTCCCCATTTTTAATTCTTTTAAATTAAATAAGAGATAAAGTCATTACGAAATCAGATCAGTGGAGGATAGACGCGAATGTCATGACAGCTCACCTGCCAGATTAATCAATACTGCACGTGATTTTCGTTTTCCTTGTCTCTTAGCTATCTCGTGTTTCTTTTCTTTTTTTGCTAAAGTTATCTCGTGGTTCTTACTATAATGTTTCTTATTATAATGTATTAATGTTTCGAAACTGTGTTATAGTTTGCCAATAAATCTTGGGGAACAATATAAATCGCAAAATAAATAGTCTAAAAGATAATTTTAGCGTAACGTTTTTACAAGAGCCTTAATAATATCTATATCAAAAAGTGGGTTATTTTCTCAGAATAATTCTTTCCTTCAGAAGAATATTTTCCACCTATAATAAATTAATAATACCCTCTTTCTTCGTTTTCCATGTCAACAGTCGCACTTTTTGTGCTTATACTAAACTGTAAAAAAATCGGTAAGAAAGAGTCCCGTTTAGGGTTTTGTCTGTCTTTTATACAACACGTAAAAAAATCGATACCGATAATAAGTCAAGTCCGGATCAAGTCATCCAAACTCATGAAAAGACTAAATAAAACTAAGGTTGACTTCTTTAAAATATATCTTATCTTTGCTCGTTTAACNATTGGTGCTCTTATGTATCTTGCAAATTGTACTAGACCAGATATAGCTTTCGCTACTAATTTACTTGCAAGATACAGTTCATCACCAACACGCCGACATTGGAGCGGAATAAAACATATATTCCGTTATCTATAAGGTACGACTGATTTTGGCTTATTCTATTCTCGAAACTCCGAGGTTGGTCTAGTTGGTTTTGCAGATGCAGGATACTTATCAGATCCGCATAAAGCTCGATCGCAAACTGGATATGTTTTCACATTTGGTGGAACTGCAATCTCTTAGCGTTCACAAAAGCAGACTTTGGTTGCAACATCTTCAAATTATGCAGAAACAATTGCATTACATGAAGCATGCAGGGAATGTGTATGACTCAGATCTATAATTCATCACATACAAGAAACAAGCGGGATCAACACAAATAAGGAGCCAACAATAATATTTGAAGATAATGCTGCGTGTGTCGCCCAACTCAAGGAAAGTTATATCAAGAGTGATCGAACGAAGCATATCCCTCCAAGATTTTTCTCCTACACTAAAGAGTTCGAGAAAAATCAAGAAGTGGACATTCAATATATTCGTTCATGTGACAATGCAGCCGATCTATTTACAAAGGCGCTTCCCACTACAACATTTAAGAAGCATGTTCATAGTATTGGAATGCGGCATCTACGAGACTTGTGAAGAGAAGATGAAATCCATTATTTTCAGGGGGAGTTTGCTGTTGTTGCACTCTTTTTCCCTTTATCATGGTTTTTATCCCAATAAATTTTTCCATGAAAAGATTTTTAACGAGACAACACACAACTCCAGAAGATGCGATAGTGACACTGGTTTTCAAGGGGGAGTGTTGTAAATGTCAAATAAAGACACGTTCAAATATAGCTGTTTTAAAATGTGCGGCGTCGAATAGAACGGAAGTGGAGCCTACTATTATTATTTCTATATATATGCGTGTTTTGATGATTTGTAATAACATAGATGAAAGTAAAAGTTAAAGAAAGAGAATTCTCTTCTCTCATCCCATCACGTCCCCACCTCTCTCTTTTAGAAGTTATTATAATATATATATATATATTTTTTTGAGATATTAAATAATTTAGGACAAAAAAAGATTTGATTAACAAGGGCAGAAACCAAAGTCATATAATACAGCTCACAATGAGTCGACGATGACACCTTCAAGATAATTATAAAATAAATATATTAAAAAAATCAGTCAGTGATTTCTGTTTTGTCGTCTCTTAGCTATATCTATATCTAGGTTTATATTAAAAAAAAAAAATTGTTATAGTTTGTGTGGAGAATATTATTCCACATGCGAAGTGTAGATGTAACTTGACTACTTGAGTAGTATGATGGAGAACCGTTTGGAGGTTCTTCAATTTGAAAAAAAATAAAAAATAAAAAAAGAAAAATATGTGACAGAGAGAAAGTTTCTGCATAGAATTCGAAAAAAGGTTTTATCTCTCTTTTTTCACGTGTCACAATATTATTGGTTAATATTAAAAAAAATCAAAAAATCGTTTTTTCAATAAAAAAAATTAAAAATTAAAAATTAAAGAGCCCAAAATCGACTCCAATAATGATGTTTTAAGAGATATTATATTAATAAATATATTTATTGTTAATTAATTTTGAATTAAAATTCCAAGACAAACATAAATTTAACAGGATATTAGAATTCAAACACAAGTATAACAAAAATCGAGATTCGATAGATCTTATTTAAAATTAATTTTATATTAGGATATTGTCCAGATTGACCATTATCTTGAGCAGGTGTATAAATGATATTATCTTACATGAAAAATTTAGATGAGATTTGAATATAGTATATAAAGAATATAGCCTAATTTACATATTGCCAATTGGCTATAAATTGGAAATCTATACCTAGCTTAAATTAACAATTTACCAATTAATTTTTTTTAAAGATATAAAAATAACAAAATTTCTATAATATTATTTAAAAATGTCAGATATTTACGTATCGCCTTGACGTTAAGTTTTATTAAGTCAACCACAAAAGTACTCTTAATAAAATTGACGAAATTCACTATTTCACAAATCCCCTACACGAAATTTTGCTAATGAGATACAAATGTATTTGTTATGAATTTACGATGGGTTTGACTATGGTGGGCCTGTCGACATTTAGAGGAATATTAGGTTGGGCCTTAACAATTTTAGCAATCGGCCCAAACTCATTTTATGATATCCCGAGTTTAGTAGTACGAGCGTGAGCTGTAAATCTTTCTATTTGCAGATCTTCTAAAACAAATCCAAAGTCCGTTTGCGCTCTGAAATCAAGTCGCTGCTGAAAATTTCCCGCTCCGGTGTATTTCAACGGCGGATGGACCCACCAATTCCGACTACGACGACTGAAATAGACGGAGACGAAGATTGGGAACTTTGCAACGACGATGGTTTCGTTTACAAGCGACGCCGTATCTTCTGCTCAGAGGAGAACACAGGCGCTGGAGAAACTTCCAAACCGCCGGATCCGGAGTTAGATCCGGCGGTAGAGGAGAGGAATCGAAGGATACGTAGGAAGAGAATACTGGTGAAGCTCAAAAGAAAGTACCAGAGAGAGATCGAGCAGTGGGAGATCTTGTCGAACAGCTTAAATGCTATGCAAGATAAGGCTGGTCGATTTCAAACGCCGCAGCGAGAAGAGAGGTTAAATGCCAGCGAAACGACGTCGTCTCCGGAGTCTCGAGCTCGAGAGCATGGCGGAGAAGATGCTTCCGCGACGCCGTCGTCGATGCTCGACGAACTTCTTACAATGGTAATTAGGGTTTTTTCTTACCCATTCGATTAAAATGAAATTGCTTTACATACGAATGCTTGTGCATGTTTGAATTCGATGATGAATTTAATTTTGAAATGGATTTTTTTTTTTTTTGAATTGAATTCGATGATGAATTTAATTTTGAATCGGATTTTTTTTTTTGTGGAAAATTTGCAGGCAGAAGCACAAGAAGCGATAATCAATGACGTCTCAAACCTGTGCGAAGTTGCAGAAAACATATGTAGAGTGGAAGAAGAAGAAGAAACGAAGCAGTCATTATTTGATCTTGCTGTATGGAGCTCACCGACGAGGCTAATGGCGTCACTTTGTGCTGATTAAACCGTAAATTCTACTCCTCTTTTCTGGTTCATCAGAACCTGCTCTGTACATTGTTGTGTGTTGTTTTCGAATCGTAGCGTACTTTTCTGTGTTAGGGATCAAGAATGTACTTAAACTCTGTTTTCTCTCAAGATATTTAATTAGAATGAAAGGAAAAAGAGTATTCAAATCTCTAAGGAGATTTCTTTTTAATTTCATACCAGAATCCAGATAATTTCCAGGATTTGTGGAACCTCAGAGATATCTAACTAAAACACAAATAATTGAGCTTAATGTTTGTCTGGTGGTCTCAGCAAGACAAAACACGACAGCTGCAGTAACTTAAAATCACAATTGAGTTCATTTTAAAAATGTAGACGAATCTGCAAACGTAAATTCGACATTGTAACAATGTAACATGTTTCAAACAATCTAAGAAGTTGGAGAGTCGATGATAAATTAAAAGTTAAAACTAAAAGATTAAAGCAAGGGGGATGATTATTAAACATCAAATAAACCACCCAAGACTGTACAAAGTTCCATGAAGAGAGACAGATGCGCACAAAGAACTTGAGAGACTTAGCTTTAAGATCACCTGTTGAGAGGGTTTGATCTCTACAACTTGTTTAATGGTCGTCTTCTTCAGATTCCCCTTGAGCTTCTGACTCTTCCCCAATATCCTCCAAGAGCTTATCAACATCAACTCCTAATTCCATTAGCTTCGCCGTTAGCTTCTCCACTTTGCTCTCCTCTTGCCCCAAACATATTAACAAGTCGTTTAATTCGTCTTCGCTCTCCTTCTGAGCTTCCTTTCTCACTTCTTCCTTAATCGCTTCTATATCAGGAAACTCCATGGGGTCTTCTCCTCCTTTCAAGGATTTCACCTCCTTCTCGAGATGGTAATTCGCTTGTTCTAGACTGTTGTATGCGTCCGACAGGCTTTTTAGGTCTGATTCAAGCTTCACAGCCAAGTTCTTGTAGTTTGATGCTTCAGATTCGATCTTGGATTTTTCTG
>JAHZTW010000041.1:636838-657275 GCA_020283515.1 Alliaria petiolata
AATCACATCCAAGATGGTGTTATGTGGAGAAAGTATAAGTGACTATGATATGATCGAAAAAACTCTCTCCACATTCCACCCGAGTAATGTAGTCCTGCAACAACAGTACCGGACAAATAGATATGCTCGTTATTCGGAGTTGATGCATGTACTCCTTGTTGCCGAGCAAAATAACGAACTCGTGATGATGAACCATCAGAGTCGTCCAACTGTATCTGCACCATTCCCAGAAGCGAATGTTGCATCGTCTAGCTATAATAATTGGCAAGGACGTGGACGTGGACGCGGTCGATACCGTGGTCGTGGACGTGGATATGGATATGGTCATGGACGAGGATATCATCCCTATGATTTCAACCGTAAAAGAGAAAACAAGAATTTTCAAGAAAGGGATGATGGCCGTGAATTTAAAAGAAAGAAGGAAACTGTTTGCCACAGATGTGGCATGAAAAATCATTGGGCACGTACCTGTCGTACGCCAAAACATTTAGCCGATCTGTACCGGGAATCACAGAAGGCAAAAAAAAATGGAAATGAAACTAATTTCATTTCTGGTGAACCCGGACCTTCTTTTCATGGTCTAAATGATGATACTCATCTCGATGTTTCGGATTTCCTCGTTGATCCTGAAGAATCAACAAAATCGATGTAATATGAAGTTCCTCTCTGAATAAAACAAGAAAATAAAAATTTGATGTTTTACTGTTTTTAATGTTTTCATTGTAAAATTAGTTTTATTATAAAATAAGTTTTCTTGTGAAATAAGTTTTACAATATAAGTTTATGTTGTATTTAATGATTATTAATACATCTTTTATGAATATTTTAAATTCAGAAAATGCCAGAATTTGAGATAAAGGATCGAGATATATGTCTGGCAGACAGTGCTACTACGCACACGATAATCAAAGATAAAAAGTATTTCTCCAGTCTCAAAATGAAAGATTCCGCCGGAAGCGTGAATACAATATCTGGTAATGCAAAAATTATTATAGGCTCCGGAAGAGTCAGTTTTTCAATGCCAAGGGGAACGAAGTTTGAAATAAATGATGCATTATATTCCCCAAATTCCTACAGAAATTTGTTAAAGTTTTAAAGATATTCGCGGAAATGGATATCATGTAGAGACTATGAATAAAGATGGCATTGAATATCTTTGCATTACATCAGAGAGGAAACAAATATTGGAAGAATTGCAAATGTTATCCTCTGGATTATATTGCACAAAAATAAATATGATTGAATCATATGTTACAGTAAACCCGAAGTTTACTGATACTTTCAAAGTTTGGCATGAAAGATTAGGCCATCCTGGTTCAATTATGATGAGAAAAATTGTGCAAAATTCTAAAGGCCATTCATTGAAAAATGAGAAAATATTACAAACGGGCAAATTATTATGTAATGCTTGTTCTCAAGGAAAGCTCATAACTCGGCCATCACCAGCAAAAATTGGGAATGAATCACCAGAATTTTTAGAAAGAATACATGGTGATATATGTGGACCGATCCATCCACAATGCGGGCCGTTTTGATACTTTATGGTTTTGATTGACGCATCCAGTAGATGGTCACATGTGTGTCTATTGACAACACGAAATACGGCTTTCGCTAAATTCATTGCCCAAATAATCAGGCTAAGAGCACAATTTCCTGATTATGCCATAAAGAAAGTAAGATTGGATAACGTTGGTGAATTCACTTCTCAAGTGTTTAATGATTATTGTATGTCTTTAGGAATCGATGTTGAACATCCGGTTCCACATGTTCATACACAAAATGGCATGGCTGAGTCATTGATTAAACGGTTACAATGGATTGCAAGACCGTTAATATTGAGAACAAAACTCCCAATCAATGTATGGGGACATGTTATTTTGCATGCCGCGGCCCTGATCCAGATATGGCCAAGTGCATATAATGAGTATTCTCCATTACAGTTAATATATGGTCAGGAGCCAAATATTTCTCATCTTCGTGTTTTTGGTTGTGCGGTTTATGTTCCGATAGTCCCACCGCAGAGAACAAAAATGGGGCCACAACGAAGATTGGGAATATACATCGGTTATACGTCACCAAGTATTATTAGATATCTGGAACCAGTAACTGGCGATATGTTTACGGCACGTTTTGCTGATTGCCATTTTAATGAAAGTGAATTCCCCGCGTTAGGGGGAGGATTGAGAGAATCACCAAAAGATAACATCACATAGTGTACAAAAACTTTGGCTTATCTTGATCCTCCTACCAATCAACGTGAGACGGAAGTTCAGAAAATTGTACATATGCAAAGGTTGGCAAACCAGTTACCAGACGGCTTCACAGATACAAAAAGGGTGACAAAATCATACATCCCCGCTGTAAATGTTCCATCCAAAATTAGTGTTCCTGAAGAACACATTGATGGAAACATATCAAATGAACCTAGGGTTCAGTTAAAGAGGGGGAGACCGATGGGATCTAAAAATAAAAATCCCCGAAAGAAAAAGAATGTGGGAGAACAAAGTAAAATGGTTCTAGAGGAACCAAGTAACGAAAAGAACCAAGAGGACATACATGAGATGGTTCCAGAAGAACTGCATATGGAAGAAAGTCCTCAAGATAAAAATAAAAAAGAAAAATATGAGATTTCCATCAATTACGCACAAAATGGAGAATTATGTATTAGAGATGAAATAGAAGATAATGATGGAATATTCTCTTTTTCTGTATCTAAAGAGCTCGATCATGAAAGTGATGATCTAGAGCCAAGGTCCATATCAGAATGTCAGAAAAGACATGATTGGGAGAAATGGAAAATGGCCATAGAAACGGAATTATCCTCCCTCAATAAAAGAAATGTTTTTGGACCTATTGTCACAACACCAGAACATGTAATGCCAGTCGGATACAAATGGGTATTTGTAAGAAAAAGAAATGAGAAAAATGAGGTTACAAGATATAAAGCCCGACTTGTGGCACAAGGTTTTTCTCAAAGACCGGGAATTGATTATGAAGAAACATATTCCCCGGTAATGGATGCAATCACATTCAGATACTTAATGAGTCTTGCAGCATCCAAGAATCTAGACATGTATCTGATGGATGTTGTGACAGCATATTTATATGGTTCACTTGATAGTGACATATATATGAAAATCCCTGAAGGATTAAAAATGCCAGAAGAATTAAGGTCAAAATCTAAAGAGATTTGTTCTATCAAATTACAGCGATCACTTTACGGATTAAAACAATCTGGGCGCATGTGGTATAATCGCTTAAGTGAATACTTGTTGAGTAAGGGTTACATCAACAATGCGATATGCCCTTGTGTGTTTATTAAGAAATCCGCATCAAGTTTTGTGATCATTGCTGTATATGTTGATGACCTGAACATAATTGGAACTCAAAAGGAGATTGATGATGCAAGAACTCATTTGAAAGAAGAATTCGAAATGAAAGATCTTGGAAAGACAAAGTTTTGTCTTGGGCTTCAAATAGAGCATTTCCAAGATGGAATATTTGTGCATCAATCAAATTACATCAAAAGAGTGTTAAAACGCTTTAGTATGGATAAAGCGACTCCTTTAAGTACTCCAATGGTTAATAGATCACTTGACATTGACAAGGATCCATTTCGGCCTTGTGAAAGTGAGGAAGAAATATTAGGCCCTGAAGTGCCTTATATGAGTGCTATTGGTGCTCTTATGTATCTTGCAAATTGTACTAGACCAGATATAGCTTTCGCTACTAATTTACTTGCAAGATACAGTTCATCACCAACACGCCGACATTGGAGCGGAATAAAACATATATTCCGTTATCTACAAGGTACGACTGATTTTGGCTTATTCTATTCTCGAAACTCCGAGGTTGGTCTAGTTGGTTTTGCAGATGCAGGATACTTATCAGATCCGCATAAAGCTCGATCGCAAACTGGATATGTTTTCACATTTGGTGGAACTGCAATCTCTTGGCGTTCACAAAAGCAGACTTTGGTTGCAACATCTTCAAATTATGCAGAAACAATTGCATTACATGAAGCATGCAGGGAATGTGTATGGCTCAGATCTATAATTCATCACATACAAGAAACAAGCGGGATCAACACAAATAAGGAGCCAACAATAATATTTGAAGATAATGCTGCGTGTGTTGCCCAACTCAAGGAAGGTTATATCAAGAGTGATCGAACGAAGCATATCCCTCCAAGATTTTTCTCCTACACTAAAGAGCTCGAGAAAAATCAAGAAGTGGACATTCAATATATTCGTTCATGTGACAATGCAGCCGATCTATTTACAAATGCGCTTCCCACTACAACATTCAAGAAGCATGTTCATAGTATTGGAATGCGGCATCTACGAGACTTGTGAAGAGAAGATGAAATTCATTATTTCCAGGGGGAGTTTGCTGTTGTTGCACTCTTTTTCCTTTTATCATGGTTTTTATCCCAATGAAATTTTCCATGAAAAGATTTTTAACGAGACAACACACAACTGCAGAAGATGCGATAGTGACACTGGTCTTCAAGGGAGAGTGTTGTAAATGTCAAATAAAGACACGTTCAAATATAGTTGTTTTAAAATGTACGGCGTCGAATAGAACGGAAGTGGAGCCCACTATTATCATTTCTATATATATGCGTGTTTTGATGATTTGTAATAACATAGATGAAAGTAAAAGTTAAAGAAAGAGAATTCCCTTCTCTCATCCCATCACGTCCCCACCTCTCTCTTTTAGAAGTTATTATAATATATATATATATATATTTTGTGAGATATTAAATAATTTAGGACAAAAAAAGATTTGATTAACAAGGGCAGAAACCAAAGTCATATAATACAGCTCACAATGAGTCGACGATGACACCTTCAAGATAATTATAAAATAAATATATTAAAAAAACCAGTCAGTGATTTCTGTTTTGTCGTCTCTTAGCTATATCTACTATCTAGGTTTATATTAAAAAAAAAAATTGTTATAGTTTGTGTGGAGAATATTATTCCACATGCGAAGTGTAGATGTAACTTGACTACTTGAGTAGTATGATGGAGAACCGTTTGGAGGTTCTTCAATTTGAAAAAAAATAAAAAAAATAAAAAAGAAAAATATGTGACAGAGAGAAAGTTTCTGCATAGAATTCGAAAAAGGTTTTATCTCTCTTTTTCCACGTGTCACAATATTATTGGTTAATATTAAAAAAAATCAAAAAATCGTTTTTTCAATAAAAAAAATTAAAAATTAAAAATTAAAGAGCCCAAAATCGGCTCTCCAATAATGATGTTTTAAGAGATATTATATTAATAAATATATTTATTGTTAATTAATTTTGAATTAAAATTCCAAGACAAACATAAATTTAACATGATATTAGAATTCAAACACAAGTATAACAAAAATCGAGATTCGATAGATCTTATTTAAAATTAATTTTATATTAGGATATTGTCCAGATTGACCATTATCTTGAGCAGGTGTATAAATGATATTATCTTACATGAAAAATTTAGATGAGATTTGAATATAGTATATAAAGAATATAGCCTAATTTACATATTGCCAATTGGCTATAAATTGGAAATCTATACCTAGCTTAAATTAACAATTTACCAATTAATTTTTTTTAAAGATATAAAAATAACAAAATTTCTATAATATTATTTAAAAATGTCAGATATTTACGTATCGCCTTGACGTTAAGTTTTATTAAGTCAACCACAAAAGTACTCTTAATAAAATTGACGAAATTCACTATTTCACAAATCCCCTACACGAAATTTTGCTAATGAGATACAAATGTATTTGTTATGAATTTACGATGGGTTTGACTATGGTGGGCCTGTCGACATTTAGAGGAATATTAGGTTGGGCCTTAACAATTTTAGCAATCGGCCCAAACTCATTTTATGATATCCCGAGTTTAGTAGTACGAGCGTGAGCTGTAAATCTTTTTATTTGCAGATCTTCTAAAACAAATCCAAAGTCCGTTTGCGCTCTGAAATCAAGTCGCTGCTGAAAATTTCCCGCTCCGGTGTATTTCAACGGCGGATGGACCCACCAATTCCGACTACGACGACTGAAATAGACGGAGACGAAGATTGGGAACTTTGCAACGACGATGGTTTCGTTTACAAGCGACGCCGTATCTTCTGCTCAGAGGAGAACACAGGCGCTGGAGAAACTTCCAAACCGCCGGATCCGGAGTTAGATCCGGCGGTAGAGGAGAGGAATCGAAGGATACGTAGGAAGAGAATACTGGTGAAGCTCAAAAGAAAGTACCAGAGAGAGATCGAGCAGTGGGAGATCTTGTCGAACAGCTTAAATGCTATGCAAGATAAGGCTGGTCGATTTCAAACGCCGCAGCGAGAAGAGAGGTTAAATGCCAGCGAAACGACGTCGTCTCCGGAGTCTCGAGCTCGAGAGCATGGCGGAGAAGATGCTTCCGCGACGCCGTCGTCGATGCTCGACGAACTTCTTACAATGGTAATTAGGGTTTTTTCTTACCCATTCGATTAAAATGAAATTGCTTTACATACGAATGCTTGTGCATGTTTGAATTCGATGATGAATTTAATTTTGAAATGGATTTTTTTTTTTTTTGAATTGAATTCGATGATGAATTTAATTTTGAATCGGATTTTTTTTTTTGTGGAAAATTTGCAGGCAGAAGCACAAGAAGCGATAATCAATGACGTCTCAAACCTGTGCGAAGTTGCAGAAAACATATGTAGAGTGGAAGAAGAAGAAGAAACGAAGCAGTCATTATTTGATCTTGCTGTATGGAGCTCACCGACGAGGCTAATGGCGTCACTTTGTGCTGATTAAACCGTAAATTCTACTCCTCTTTTCTGGTTCATCAGAACCTGCTCTGTACATTGTTGTGTGTTGTTTTCGAATCGTAGCGTACTTTTCTGTGTTAGGGATCAAGAATGTACTTAAACTCTGTTTTCTCTCAAGATATTTAATTAGAATGAAAGGAAAAAGAGTATTCAAATCTCTAAGGAGATTTCTTTTTAATTTCATACCAGAATCCAGATAATTTCCAGGATTTGTGGAACCTCAGAGATATCTAACTAAAACACAAATAATTGAGCTTAATGTTTGTCTGGTGGTCTCAGCAAGACAAAACACGACAGCTGCAGTAACTTAAAATCACAATTGAGTTCATTTTAAAAATGTAGACGAATCTGCAAACGTAAATTCGACATTGTAACAATGTAACATGTTTCAAACAATCTAAGAAGTTGGAGAGTCGATGATAAATTAAAAGTTAAAACTAAAAGATTAAAGCAAGGGGGATGATTATTAAACATCAAATAAACCACCCAAGACTGTACAAAGTTCCATGAAGAGAGACAGATGCGCACAAAGAACTTGAGAGACTTAGCTTTAAGATCACCTGTTGAGAGGGTTTGATCTCTACAACTTGTTTAATGGTCGTCTTCTTCAGATTCCCCTTGAGCTTCTGACTCTTCCCCAATATCCTCCAAGAGCTTATCAACATCAACTCCTAATTCCATTAGCTTCGCCGTTAGCTTCTCCACTTTGCTCTCCTCTTGCCCCAAACATATTAACAAGTCGTTTAATTCGTCTTCGCTCTCCTTCTGAGCTTCCTTTCTCACTTCTTCCTTAATCGCTTCTATATCAGGAAACTCCATGGGGTCTTCTCCTCCTTTCAAGGATTTCACCTCCTTCTCGAGATGGTAATTCGCTTGTTCTAGACTGTTGTATGCGTCCGACAGGCTTTTTAGGTCTGATTCAAGCTTCACAGCCAAGTTCTTGTAGTTTGATGCTTCAGATTCGATCTTGGATTTTTCTGTCTTGGCCGTCTCTAAACGCTGAGATGTCTCCTGGAGTTCTCGCCTGATGCTTTCCATCTGAACCTTATCCATTACTGTACTTGCTCTTTGCTCTGATCCTTGAGATTGCTCATTCCTGCCAGAGCTAGCTACGTCTTCTGCCAAAGCAGCATTCCGAGCAAGAAGGTTCTGGAAAACACAGATGTCGCAAAAAAAAAAAAAGATCTTTCAGGCACAGCTGATGTTGAGATTTATTTCTTCTTGGTTAACGTTTTAACATATACATCACATAAATTTGAAGACCTATTGTATAAATACTTTTTTGCTTTCACTCTGAGAACATAAACCTAGTTCTTCATAATCCCATCTTAAAACCTAATGCTTCCTCCTAAACCCATCTTAACAAAACCTGAATGCTTCCTATATTCCGTTGTAACAAGATGCAATGCTTCCTAATCCCAATATTTTAGCAGAACTCCTTTTACTTCTCTTTCTATTTTTAAATTTCATGTTCCTTGTGAAGAGTCTCCAGATTTTTCTTCTTTTAATTACAATCAAACACCTAAATATCATACTTTCAGATACGCTTACTGTATTATACTCAGTAGCATAGAACGAGTTGAGAAAGAGACACGTACCTGAATCTCCGAGCACTGTTTCTCTATGAAGGCTTTCAAACGATTGATGTAGTCTTTCTCATTTTCTCCGCTTCTCTGCTCCAAATCCGCTGGTACTACAGCCACCTCACTTTTTGGCCGACTATACACGTCCACGATTCTCTCTCTGATGTTACATTCAAGGCTCTTCACTAAGCCTATGAAACTAGGATCAAACAACGACAGGAGCATTGGGTGATCCTCATTCCCCTTATCCATCGCATCTGCCTCGTTTACATCCTCAATCTCGGCTTCACTAGGCGTGGCTGTTCTTGACAACGGTTTATGACCCAGTGGAGGTCTGTTGGAGGAAGAGAAGATGAAGCTACTCTGCATCTCTTCAAACTTCGAGAAGTATGACGTGAGCCCCATCTTCTGACTCACACCATCAACTACAGCAAATGCATCTTTACCATTCTCATTTGATTTATTGTAGATGACGCATTGTCCCAATAGAATAGACGCCAAGCCCCTTATGCAAACTGTTGCAGCAGGCTCTGCTACCAGCTCGAGCAGATACGTTAGGTGGTGGCGTGAATCTAAAAAGCATTGAACTGCAGCCGGGCAATCAACAGTCCATGTGACAAGCAGTTTTAAAATGATCTGTTGAATATATGATTTCCCCAATGTGCTTGATTTATCTTTGCTTTTCATGGATGAAGCAACGGCCAGGTATCTAACAATCCTCTGAAAGAGAGGCTCTGGAGTTCCCATGGAAGGCATAGGTGACTGAAGAACGATTTTCAAAGCCTATTGAGTTTCCAAAACAGTCAGCCAGTGCAGGGACCAAAAATACTATGTATAGAACAAAATGTATAAAGTTATGGTGGCATTACCTTTTCCTTGCACTGAATGTTGTCCTTCAAAACATGAGAAAGAATGCTCGCAGCTCTGCAACATGTCTGTTTGAAAATAAACAAATTTAAGCTCCAGAAGACATTCAAATTAATATCCAGCAGAGAGACAAACAAGTTTACCTCGAGATCACCATCAGTTTCACCAGAACAAAGGCCTCGTAACAGCATACTGACAAATAAACATAGAAGTCCAATAAGTTTGATACAAGAGAATTAGCGCCAAATCGCAATGAGAATGAAGTAGTGAGATCCCTTCACGACGAAACTGTGAAAGCTGCAGGGGAAAGGAAAAGAAAATAACACCTTCCAAATGACATGTTAACATCATCGTCTAGAGGATCGCGGAGGGTGGGGTGGGGTTGAGGTATTAAAGTCGAAGCTAGAATTGTTTGACCCTCCCGATTTTTCTGAAAACGTTTAGGGAATGAGATTCTAAATAAAGATGGGATAGGAAAAATGGCACTGATGAGCATCACATGATATACTAGAATCTGTTAGCATATTAGACTATGAAATAATAATATATAAGGCGAAATTTCTAAACCTCACAGAAGGTCTTGAAAACATAATCAGCTGCAACAAACTCTTGAATACTAGACGTCTTTAAAATGATCCGGAGGATAGAATTGAGTGCAGGCTCTACTTGCCGATCTTCACCAAGAACTTTGCTAGCAAGGATATCACGGTTCTTGGGATGACCATCAACCAGATCTCCAATGCATTTAAATGTCTAGCAGCAAAGAATCACAAAGTAAAAGACCAATTAGAAACTTAAGCTTACTGTGACTAGAAAAGAAACAGCAATAAGAAACTTGGACTTCAGACAACTGCTCAGTAGTTGCATTGATAATACAGCATCAATCTCTATAAAATAAAATAAAACTGCTAATAGAGCACTGTAAGCAATATCAGTTCCATGGTCAACCTAGATACAATGTTCAACAGTATAATTCTTGAATCTAAATGAATTTATTACCGACTTATTGTCAGTTGCACAAATCAGAAAAGGTATTTTGATCTACAATGAAATATGAATGAGAAAAGGAAAGGGAAGGGACTAAAGGACAAAGAATTTGACCAAAGAAGATTTGCTTACCATACAGCGAACAGCAACAGGTGCCCATTGGCTTTCAACACCCAACATCAGTAGGTGGTCCAGCAGTTTTCTCTGTTAATGAATCAAATATGATAGAATAAGAAACATATTCCATCAAGTGCACAATGAGGAATCACAACATTTGTATATCATAACAAACCTGAACTAAAACCGTTCTATTTGCCAGCTTGTTTGAATCTTTTCCAGCATCCGTGTCTGCACCTCCCATGATCAGCATATTGATTGTCTCCAGTGCGCTAAGTAGATTAACAGTCTACTGGGATTTGTTCATTCAGAAGGACAAAGATTAATAAAGTTGCATGAGCTGGTAGAATACATCCAAGCAGCCAGAAGCACTCTATGATCTAACCTTTTGCTGGGTGAACTTATATGTAATCCCTCGCAGTTTTAGAATAGAAATGATTGGTTCAAAACCCATGGTCTCCCTTAGTAGAATCTGTACAAGTTCAAATATCAGCCTATGTGCATCTAATAAATGAAACTGAAAAATCAAGACCAGAAACAAAGCTTCAAAACCTGGTTTGATGAACTGCTGCGGAGAAGATTGTTCAACAACTCCAGACAATCCTGCAACGAACGAACAAAATTAGTACAAATGAATGGACAAGGAACTCGAACTTAAGCATAAGCAGGCAATCCTAATGCATGCTGAAAGTGCTTGCAAAACATAGCAGGAGGACAGTATATGGAGGTGTAAGTGCCAATAATGTTTAGTTCTAAATCTAAAGAAATGGCTTCTTCATTTTTCCTCTTCGTATGCCAAATTATTAACAGAACACAAGTGATATAATTTATATATAAAAAGAGCTACTGGTCACCTGCACAACCACATCACCATCTGACCCCCCTTCCTCTTTGATGATGCTAAAAATCTTTTCAAATGCACCTTCAAAGACAACAATTTTTTGGATCTCCTACAAGTAGTTAATCATCTAGTGAGATCGATCAGATCCAATGGCTGCTCCAGCGCAAGGCAGCAGAAAAGGAACAGTTACAAATATAAAGTGAGGTCTCACCTCTGCTTCACGCGTCAAGTGCGTAAGAAGCAACAGAGCCTCGTTCCGGATTACCTGTAAGACAAACACCAAAAAATGAAGTTTACGAAATATGATATTCATCACTTCCCAGAGTTCACCATCTCAATAACCTCCTATTTGAGATTGACTCGAGGCTAAGGATACCAGACTCATAAGCAAACCAACAGCAAGATCATACATATCCAAGATATAGTTAAGTGTTCACCTCCCTATCCATTAGCATATCCATGAGTCGAGTTATGCCGCGAGGAGTGGTCAAAATAGCTTCCTGCAACCTGAAGAGCCAGTCAGCAAAAGTCCCTATAGCATATAAATATAAAGATGACATAGAAATGGTTATCCTAAGATATATACCTGTTTTGAGAGTTCATAAGAAGAGCTGTCAAAATCTGAAGAGTGTAATATCTAACATAAAAATCTTCTTCCTCCTGCCAAACCACCAGGACAACAAACCATATGATGCATGCATAATAAACAAACAAAACAGAAATATATTTTTTTTCCCGAAAATGTAGAGTAAACTCTAACCAGCAAACTCAAAAGAAGAGTGATATTTTCAGCTTCACGGGAGAGCAAGTCAGAGTTCATAGTAGCTGCATGGACTTCAATCTTCTGTGCCCTCGCGTGATCAATTGGCGTTAGAGCGCCAAGAAGAGTTTCTAAGGCACCTCGAACCTGGACAGACAACAAAACTATAAGTTAGATAATAGCACGTCTTGACATAGTAATCATCTTTGTTAAGTGAAATAAACGAGTTGTTTGCTTTACATAACATCAACAAAAAATTCAATAACAAACTCCCGATAATCCCCAAGATAAAACAACAAGACATTTACAAGTGAAAATTTCATAATTGAGGATCTCATAGTAGACCAAAATCCATACTAAATTTGCCTCTTTAAACCATTTCCAGTTTCCACTTCCCATTTCTATTGATTTGTCCCCTGGTCTGGTGGACCTATTCTTATTCTGAGTTATCCGTTGCTATACTGCGAAAGTAGTGTTAAAAAATGCTACTCTCCCAAAACTACTTATTTGACAAAGGTAAAAAAAAGTCAATATTTTCCATACTTGCTTCAACGGACTTTACCACATTTTCCATAAAGTGAGGGCAAGAGGGTGCACTATGACGTAAGGACACACAGTAATATGCACAGCCTAAGCGAGAAACAAAAGGCATACGGAAAAAGAAGATACGTCACCATTTCAACGTCATCCCTCTGGTCCTTTAGGATGCCCATTATCACAGGAAATCCTGAAATGACAGAATGTAAATTGCAACTTTGGATTTGATCTCACAATCAATCAGACGAATAAGAGAGGATAGAAAGACACTTACCGGATGCTCCGAAAGCTAATTGAGCAGCATTACTTTCTGCTACAACAGACTGAAGTTCTACTATAGCATTTCTCCTATCCTCAGGCAAGGTACCATTACTTATACGATCCAGCAGGCGTTGAATGTAACTATGAAAAACCAAATAAAAATCCAATTCTCATTTAAATGATTTCACAATACTTACAGGCCATGATAGATATGGTTTCCACTCTTGCTATATCTCCCTACTCGTAGTAAATGAAAGAGAATAAAATGTACCTGTCTTCATTTGAAGATGGATTGTCTCCAAAAACCAGCCCAACAACCCCCTGTACAAAAGCTCAAAACAAGTTAAGAAGAAGCATAAACACCCAAAAAAAATATTGTAATGCTGATGTTAAAGCAGCATTACAACATGTCAACAACTACAAGATAGTATGAAGCTCCCTGCCGCCTTCATGATTAGTACACTAACAGTCACTCTCTCCACCAAAATCATATCAAAAATTGACACCAAGCCAATGCAAAACAGGCTCCTCTAACATTTCACAGCAATTAAGAAACCCAGAACCAGAAGAAGCCAATGTGAACATGCAAAATTAAGCTCGAAAATATACAGCAAAGTCATTTTAAAAAGAACAAAATTACCTTGTAACGGGACGCCAAATCCATATTTCGATAGTCGAGAAAACCACCTGGAACAACATAAATTGAGAAGTTTTCAACCAAAACAGAAGCAGCAAAAATGCATACCAACGCAGAAATGGAGAAGCAGACTACAAAATCCTAGCACTGCGCACACATAGGAAATAAATAAATAAATAGCTGACAATGGCGAGAATCGAACAGCTTACAGACTTATGCAGTACGGAGAGGATCAGACAAGGAAGACGAATCCTCCAATCAGTGAACCGCGACAGATCGCGCCGATCTCTCCCTCTCAGAATCTCTCTCTTTTCACCTGACCGATCTGTTCAAGCAAAGTCAGAAAGCTGGTAAACCGTCCGATCGTCGCGATGAAATTATTTTCTCTATAAATGGGAGAAGAGGAAGGTCGATGACGTACTGTACTCAAGCCCGCACCGAATACTAGCTCCCAAGTCCTATGGAGTAACAATTGAGCTAAATGGACCATAGAGAGATTAAAGGATGCTCAAATATGGGCCCATTCAAGTCCAGTGGACTTACGTTTATATTATTCAACTATATGGGCAATATTATTAAAATAAACAGTTCTTTTGTAGATGATAATGGAATTACGAATTACAATGAAACTAAATAATCAGTTTCTGGATCAGTGAATCATTCACAGAGAATAACTTTTGTGAAGTTCTTAGAGGAATTGCTGGGGATCTTGTTGAAGAGGTACATACTTCGTAGTTTGATAAAATAAAATAAAAAAGATTGGGACTTGTAGGGAATATTACTAACTTTACAGAAATCTAAAGTTTCTTCATTTCCTTTCTTTTTGCACATAATAAATCTCAATGAATTTTTGCAAAAAAAAGTAAGGGAAACACGTGATGCAAAGGTTAAATCTCTAATTCAAAAAATAGCATGTTACAAAACTCACATAAATAAATCATATATTCCACAATAGTTAAATAATGGATAAAATTGTTCAAATGTTGTTGTTTTAACGCATTGCTATTTACTTAATTTGTCTCCAAATAATTCCCACCCCACAAAAATAAACACCACTTATATAGGGTTGACGAAATATAAAAGTATACATCACTCAATTAACATGGTCAATAAAATTCAATGGTCAGAAAACAAAGATTTGAATTGAACCAATCAATAAAAGATGGAGTTGAATTATACACTCGCTTACTTCAATAATAATAATTACTAAAACAAAACCACTTGGGGAAAGAAAAAAACATAATTATTTGCAACTTCTGTTTACCTTTGGCACGTAAACTCTATGACTACGTACATATTTGTATCCGCATGCGACCTTTTCATCGGTAACAGTCGATTGGACGGGTATATAATGATCGAACATAAAAAAGAATTCGCGTAATTTAAATTTTGTGTATCCATAATGATTCATTTGGTTTGTAAAAACTCTGTAAATTAATAATGTTATAACTATAATATTTTATTAATTTATTAATAATTATTTTTAAATAGTATTAAAATATTTTTAATGATAATTCATAATTATTATTTTTTAAAAATTATAAACATACAATTCAACCAATAATAAAATAATTCATCAAACACAAATGATTAAAAACACTAAACATTAATTAATCTTTTATTGAAAGTTAAAAATCTAATATAATTTGAAATAATATTGTGTCATTAAAATATTACTCGCTATGAAATAGAAGGAATATATACAAATTATTAATTTATTATATTAATGGGACCATATATTTGTATAGGATTTAAAAAAATTATTATTATCTTATCGAATTATGTTATATTTTGATCAGTTCCAACTCAGGATCGGAAAAAATTATTAATTTATCGAATATTAATCTATTGAGTTTATATTGTACTACTCCCTCTGTTTTGTTTTAATTGTCGTTTTAGGTGTTTTCACACATATTAAGAAAACAACTACTTTCTTTGTTTTATCCCTTAATTAATACACTATTTTGTATAATATGAGTAATTAATAAGTTAAAAAAAGTAGGGATAAAACTGAAAAACCTATCATAAATTTGCATTGAAAACTGAAAATGACAATTATTTTAAAACAAAAAATAAGTTTAGAACGATAATTAAAACAAAACGGAGGGAGTATTTACTAGCATCATTGTTATATCATCATTCAGAATTAAATTTGAGGATAAATGTACTCAAGTTTTTTTGAACTAATGTATTCAAGTCATGTAAGGCAAATATACTTATTTATAAAGATTAACGAGTTTACATGTTCTTAAGAAAAGTATTTCATCCCTTACACATACAAGTAAAACTAAATATAAAAACAATTGTTCAAAACCAATTGGTGTTTAGGAAATCGGTATATGTCATATCTATAATTTGTTAGATATCACCTTATTTCAAACATGAAAATTCTAATATATAATAAAATCGTTCAGTTTACATATAATACGAAATCGGTAAAAAGCAAATTAAATAGATTAACAAGCTGATAACTTCCAATATTTAACATAATATTGAGTGTAACTTTTTTTTAATGATTTAGCTTGTTACAAGAGTGCAAGACCAATTCAGTTTTCACACATTATAGGAAAGTTCAATTTGTTGACGGCAGCCATTGTTACGAAAACAATCACAACTAGTTAGTATTTGTAACGGGGGAAGGGAATAAACGAATATGCTTTGAAAATGAAGTCTCCAAGTAAATCCAATACGAGTGGTACGACATCGCTGGGGATGCGGCATGTTCCGTCGCACGTCTTCGAGACTCTTTATTGATATATATTATTATTACGAAGATACAATTTTAAAATACAAAAGCAATTACATCATCCACATGTGTCTATGTGCATACATGTAATTGGATTTTTTAGATTGATTCTATGCTTTTTTTCTTCTTTGCATCAGTTAGGCCATAAGAGACGACAAGATAGCACATGTCGTTTGCTCATATTCAACTTTAATTAAGAACTTGTACCACACATATATATGTGTGATGTTCAGTTTGGTGGATTTTCATATTCGAATCCTTGTCGGTAAAATGACAAGATCGGTTCGGTTTTGTGCGAGCGACAGCGACCCGTATATATACTATACATATGTAATTAAAGGTGAATTTTGGTGAATAACAAAAAAAACTATAATTCACAAAATAACCAAATGCTTAGAGATTAGAGAGAGAAATTGATTAGTATTGTACTTTGTACATTATAGTTTTATTTTTTTTGTAACATCTAATTATAGTTTTATTTTGTTCACCAAATTTTCTCAAGAATTAATCAATGGTGATTTATTTATTTATTATGCAACACAAACTGCTCGTCGTCACTAATCATGCGCTGGCACTTGCCGTTAAATTCACACATATCAGCACCATAGAAAGAATACAAAACGTCGTCGACTCACGTTTGTAACCCCACGCGTCAAACTAACTTCAACCGTAGGATTCTTACTTAATCCAGATTAATCCAACGGTTTTAACGCGTTATTATTAAAATCTGTAACGCTGAAACGGACTGTTTCTTCGAAATGTCGAAAGACTCAAAACCTTTAAAAACTCCGAATTAATTTTCTTCCATTTGTAAAATTAAAATATTAAAGTTTTTTTTCTCAAATTGAAAAGAAAATCTAGTGAATATTTATTGCCCCTTTGTCTCTTTGGATTAGGAGATTCCATTCCTTAAAAGGCTCTACAATTCAATTGTTTTTTTTTTTCAATTTCTTTCATCTATAAAGATTGGGAAAAAAAAGTAGGTGCTTTAGGTTTTCCGGGAAACCAATAATTCGTGAGGAGTTTGAAATTTCCTATATCTCCGTTTCTGGGTTTTTTTTTTGGTTCTCTGGCTATTATAATTAAATTTGGGGATTTAAACGATTTCCTGGCTTAAGCATTAGACGAATCCTCTGTTGTTCTCGCATTCAAACCATGTCCGATGGATACTACAGTTCGAAGAAGACGGATGATATCTGCGAAGATTTTTGTGGACAGGTTTATTTCTCATGTTTTTTTTTCCTTTTCTTAAATTATATTAAGATTTTCTTTTTCAAGTTTGTCTTTTGAAATCAACTTCTGTAAAATTCGTTTCCGAGAAATTCGCCGCGCACTCTGAAAATCCAAATCGACATCTTTTTTTTCTTTCTCGGAGTTAAAATTGACAGTTTAATGTTCAGATTTTCTCGGAAGATTGAAAATTGTCTACTCATATGTTTATAGTAATCGTATCGAATCCCTTGGTGATAGTTCATGAAAGCTCTTTTTTTTTAATAATAATAATGATTTTTTTATTGGTCAGATTGTTTCTGTTGTTTGAAAAAGATCTTTGAATTTTTCGTACACTGATATAAAAAAAGTATGATCTTCACAAATCCTCAAATTGATTTGTCTTTTTTTGAGGTAAATTGTTCTGGAAACAATGGTGTTTATTTTGTTCAATCTTATGAATCGGTGTCTTTATTTTGTTGTGCAGCAGGGATCAAAAGCAGCCGCAACAATCTCAAGGCTCAAATGTGTTCTTCGAGGCTTCGACCTAAGAACTTACTTGTTCCTCTTTATCGTGATGCCATTTGCTGTCTTGGCGATCTATCTACACGGCCAAAAGTTCACTTATTTCTTCCGACCGCTCTGGGAATCGCCTCCAAAACCGTTTCAGACCATCCCTCATTACTACACCGAGAACGTAACGATGAAGTCTCTCTGCAGACTTCACGGCTGGGGAATCAGAGAAACCCCTAGACGTGTATTCGATGCGGTTCTGTTCAGTAACGAGAAGGATCTCTTGACGGTTCGTTGGAAAGAGCTTTATCCTTACGTGACACAGTTCGTGCTTCTTGAATCCAACTCGACGTTCACTGGTTTGCCCAAACCGTTGGTTTTCAAGAGCAACAAGGACAAGTTCAGCTTCGTGGAGCCGCGGCTAACTTACGGGACGATAGGAGGAAGGTTTAGGAAAGGCGAGAACCCGTTTGTGGAAGAAGCGTATCAGCGAGTTGCGTTGGATCAGCTTCTTAGAGTAGCCGGCATTGAAGAGGATGATCTGCTGATAATGTCGGATGTCGATGAGATCCCGAGTGCTCACACGATCAATCTCTTGAGATGGTGTGATGATATCCCTCCTGTTCTTCACCTCCAGCTGAAGAACTACTTGTATTCTTTCGAATACTATGTCGATAGCAAGAGCTGGAGAGCCTCTGTACACCGGTACAGTCCTGGGAAAACTCGGTATGCTCATTTCCGCCAGAGCAACGTTTTGTTATCTGATTCAGGGTGGCACTGCAGCTTCTGCTTCCGTTATATAAGCGAGTTTGTGTTCAAGATGAAAGCTTACAGTCACTCGGACCGTGTCAGGTTCTCTCATTACCTGAATCCGAGTAGGATTCAAGATGTTATATGCAAAGGAACCAATCTGTTTGATATGTTACCTGAGGAGTACACATTCAAGGAGATTATTGGCAAAATGGGACCTGTGCCTCGGTCTTATTCAGCTGTTCATCTTCCTTCATACCTGCTGGATAACGCCGAGCAGTACAAGTACTTGTTACCCGGTAATTGCGTAAGAGAAAGTCAGACAGGGTTTATATGACGAACACATTGAAAGTGTTCTTGTATAAAGTTAATCAAGCTTCAGGGCCATTTATTCGGGATCAGCGCAATGTTTTGACCCAAAGAGGAGAAGTTAAAGAAGAAGGAAAAACTTCATGGTTGTGTTTGATACTTCGCCAGGAAGCGTATATAACCCGGATGCTGGATTCAGTTGGTGAGCTCTGAGGATTTTTGTTTTCCATCAGTTTCTTTTGATACAGGGTTTTGTGAGAAAAAGGAGCTTACTTTAAGTTAGAGCTGCACAACACTTCCCAGGTTTTTTCAACAATGGGAAGAAAATGTTGCTGCCCAAGGCTGATTTAGTAGTATAGATGTTTCAGGATCCATTTGTTTATATAACATTTTCTTCGGTTCGTTGTTCTGGTTTTATCAGTTATGACTTCATTCTTATTCATTTTCCATCTATCTATTAAGCATTCTTTGCTCTGATCTGATTTATGGCTGCTCATAAACATCAGCCTCTTGCTTCCAGAATTTTTTATGTTCGTTTTAAAGTTTAAGCTGTGTTGTTGTTGTTGTTGTGAGATTCTGGATTGTTCTGAGCTTAGCTTACTTTAAGGGTATTTTTGGGGCCAAGCAATACTGAGAAGATGCTGATGAATTACTTTTGAATGCCAACTTAGCAATGAATCAAGAACCAAAAGCAAACCTTTGCTTTCAAGTTATAAAATGTTATCTTCAGAAGGAATCTTGTACTAATCTGCCATGTGTCTCTGTTATTCACGATACTGCTTTGAACAGATTCTCTTTTGACTTCAGAGAGGAGGTTACATTGTGGAATACGTATACTGTGATAAAGCCAACCTCAAAAGTCAACTATTACGAATTCGTATAGCAGCAATTAGGAGAAATTTAAAACAAAATACAATTTTTGGCTGAAAATAACTTGTCTTTTTCTTGTAATGCAAATCATCTTAATTTGACACTGCAAAATCTGAACTTGAATTACAGATGCAGTGAACAGTGCCTTGGCATATCCTGTTCCTTGTTTTCCACTGAATCATCACGAACCGAACCTAACAACAGTAATATCAGCTTTCAATATTCAGAATCAGAAACCAAGGATGACAAATAAAAAGATCAGAAACTCTGTGATGTCATGTTCTTCATTTCTAATCACTATCCCAATCCTCATCCCTCTGTTTTCCATTCTTCGTCTTTGAATTTCTGATACCATCTCTTGAACTATTACTGTTCCTGAATGCCGGTTGTTTAGATGCTGATATTGTCCTGTTTTCACCTTCATCCTCATCGCTGCTCGAAATGTAATTAGCCGGTGCCTCTTTTTCATCTTCCGAATCCCACATTGTGTTATCAAGATCACTCAACACATCGTCATCACTCCTCACTCGAGGTCGAGGATCGGGGCTTCTCCTCTTAAAATCCTCTCCCTGCCTTCTTGTATTTGGTCTTGCTCTATCAAATCTCTTTGGGATTTCATCATCCTCAGA
>JAHZTW010000041.1:706805-718643 GCA_020283515.1 Alliaria petiolata
CTTCAGATTCCCCTTGAGCTTCTGACTCTTCCCCAATATCCTCCAAGAGCTTATCAACATCAACGCCTAATTCCATTAGCTTCGCCGTTAGCTTCTCCACTTTGCTCTCCTCTTGGCCCAAACATACTAACAAGTCGTTTAATTCGTCTTCGCTCTCCTTCTGAGCTTCCTTTCTCACTTCTTCCTTAATCGCTTCTATATCAGGAAACTCCATGGGGTCTTCTCCTCCTTTCAAGGATTTCACCTCCTTCTCGAGATGGTAATTCGCTTGTTCTAGACTGTTGTATGCGTCCGACAGGCTTTTTAGGTCTGATTCAAGCTTCACAGCCAAGTTCTTGTAGTTTGATGCTTCAGATTCGATCTTGGATTTTTCTGCCTTGGCCGTCTCTAAACGCTGAGATGTCTCCTGGAGTTCTCGCCTGATGCTTTCCATCTGAACCTTATCCATTACTGTACTTGCTCTTTGCTCTGATCCTTGAGATTGCTCATTCCTGCCAGAGCTAGCTACGTCTTCTGCCAAAGCAGCATTCCGAGCAAGAAGGTTCTGGAAAACACAGATGTCGCAAAAAAAAAAAAGATCTTTCAGGCACAGCTGATGTTGAGATTTATTTCTTCTTGGTTAACGTTTTAACATATACATCACATAAATTTGAAGACCTATTGTATAAATACTTTTTTGCTTTCACTCTGAGAACATAAACCTAGTTCTTCATAATCCCATCTTAAAACCTAATGCTTCCTCCTAAACCCATCTTAACAAAACCTGAATGCTTCCTATATTCCGTTGTAACAAGATGCAACGCTTCCTAATCCCAATATTTTAGCAGAACTCCTTTTACTTCTCTTTCTATTTTTAAATTTCATGTTCCTTGTGAAGAGTCTCCAGATTTTTCTTCTTTTAATTACAATCAAACACCTAAATATCATACTTTCAGATACGCTTACTGTATTATACTCAGTAGCATAGAACGAGTTGAGAAAGAGACACGTACCTGAATCTCCGAGCACTGTTTCTCTATGAAGGCTTTCAAACGATTGATGTAGTCTTTCTCATTTTCTCCGCTTCTCTGCTCCAAATCCGCTGGTACTACAGCCACCTCACTTTTTGGCCGACTATACACGTCCACGATTCTCTCTCTGATGTTACATTCAAGGCTCTTCACTAAGCCTATGAAACTAGGATCAAACAACGACAGGAGCATTGGGTGATCCTCATTCCCCTTATCCATCGCATCTGCCTCGTTTACATCCTCAATCTCGGCTTCACTAGGTGTGGCTGTTCTTGACAACGGTTTATGACCCAGTGGAGGTCTGTTGGAGGAAGAGAAGATGAAGCTACTCTGCATCTCTTCAAACTTCGAGAAGTATGACGTGAGCCCCATCTTCTGACTCACACCATCAACTACAGCAAATGCATCTTTACCATTCTCATTTGATTTATTGTAGATGACGCATTGTCCCAATAGAATAGACGCCAAGCCCCTTATGCAAACTGTTGCAGCAGGCTCTGCTACCAGCTCGAGCAGATACGTTAGGTGGTGGCGTGAATCTAAAAAGCATTGAACTGCAGCCGGGCAATCAACAGTCCATGTGACAAGCAGATTTAAAATGATCTGTTGAATATATGATTTCCCCAATGTGCTTGATTTATCTTTGCTTTTCATGGATGAAGCAACGGCCAGGTATCTAACAATCCTCTGAAAGAGAGGCTCTGGAGTTCCCATGGAAGGCATAGGTGACTGAAGAACGATTTTCAAAGCCTATTGAGTTTCCAAAACAGTCAGCCAGTGCAGGGACCAAAAATACTATGTATAGAACAAAATGTATAAAGTTATGGTGGCATTACCTTTTCCTTGCACTGAATGTTGTCCTTCAAAACATGAGAAAGAATGCTCGCAGCTCTGCAACATGTCTGTTTGAAAATAAACAAATTTAAGCTCCAGAAGACATTCAAATTAATATCCAGCAGAGAGACAAACAAGTTTACCTCGAGATCACCATCAGTTTCACCAGAACAAAGGCCTCGTAACAGCATACTGACAAATAAACATAGAAGTCCAATAAGTTTGATACAAGAGAATTAGCGCCAAATCGCAATGAGAATGAAGTAGTGAGATCCCTTCACGACGAAACTGTGAAAGCTGCAGGGGAAAGGAAAAGAAAATAACACCTTCCAAATGACATGTTAACATCATCGTCTAGAGGATCGCGGAGGGTGGGGTGGGGTTGAGGTATTAAAGTCGAAGCTAGAATTGTTTGACCCTCCCGATTTTTCTGAAAACGTTTAGGGAATGAGATTCTAAATAAAGATGGGATAGGAAAAATGGCACTGATGAGCATCACATGATATACTAGAATCTGTTAGCATATTAGACTATGAAATAATAATATATAAGGCGAAATTTCTAAACCTCACAGAAGGTCTTGAAAACATAATCAGCTGCAACAAACTCTTGAATACTAGACGTCTTTAAAATGATCCGGAGGATAGAATTGAGTGCAGGCTCTACTTGCCGATCTTCACCAAGAACTTTGCTAGCAAGGATATCACGGTTCTTGGGATGACCATCAACCAGATCTCCAATGCATTTAAATGTCTAGCAGCAAAGAATCACAAAGTAAAAGACCAATTAGAAACTTAAGCTTACTGTGACTAGAAAAGAAACAGCAATAAGAAACTTGGACTTCAGACAACTGCTCAGTAGTTGCATTGATAATACAGCATCAATCTCTATAAAATAAAATAAAACTGCTAATAGAGCACTGTAAGCAATATCAGTTCCATGGTCAACCTAGATACAATGTTAAACAGTATAATTCTTGAATCTAAATGAATTTATTACCGACTTATTGTCAGTTGCACAAATCAGAAAAGGTATTTTGATCTACAATGAAATATGAATGAGAAAAGGAAAGGGAAGGGACTAAAGGACAAAGAATTTGACCAAAGAAGATTTGCTTACCATACAGCGAACAGCAACAGGTGCCCATTGGCTTTCAACACCCAACATCAGTAGGTGGTCCAGCAGTTTTCTCTGTTAATGAATCAAATATGATAGAATAAGAAACATATTCCATCAAGTGCACAATGAGGAATCACAACATTTGTATATCATAACAAACCTGAACTAAAACCGTTCTATTTGCCAGCTTGTTTGAATCTTTTCCAGCATCCGTGTCTGCACCTCCCATGATCAGCATATTGATTGTCTCCAGTGCGCTAAGTAGATTAACAGTCTACTGGGATTTGTTCATTCAGAAGGACAAAGATTAATAAAGTTGCATGAGCTGGTAGAATACATCCAAGCAGCCAGAAGCACTCTATGATCTAACCTTTTGCTGGGTGAACTTATATGTAATCCCTCGCAGTTTTAGAATAGAAATGATTGGTTCAAAACCCATGGTCTCCCTTAGTAGAATCTGTACAAGTTCAAATATCAGCCTATGTGCATCTAATAAATGAAACTGAAAAATCAAGACCAGAAACAAAGCTTCAAAACCTGGTTTGATGAACTGCTGCGGAGAAGATTGTTCAACAACTCCAGACAATCCTGCAACGAACGAACAAAATTAGTACAAATGAATGGACAAGGAACTCGAACTTAAGCATAAGCAAGCAATCCTAATGCATGCTGAAAGTGCTTGCAAAACATAGCAGGAGGACAGTATATGGAGGTGTAAGTGCCAATAATGTTTAGTTCTAAATCTAAAGAAATGGCTTCTTCATTTTTCCTCTTCGTATGCCAAATTATTAACAGAACACAAGTGATATAATTTATATATAAAAAGAGCTACTGGTCACCTGCACAACCACATCACCATCTGACCCCCCTTCCTCTTTGATGATGCTAAAAATCTTTTCAAATGCACCTTCAAAGACAACAATTTTTTGGATCTCCTACAAGTAGTTAATCATCTAGTGAGATCGATCAGATCCAATGGCTGCTCCAGCGCAAGGCAGCAGAAAAGGAACAGTTACAAATATAAAGTGAGGTCTCACCTCTGCTTCACGCGTCAAGTGCGTAAGAAGCAACAGAGCCTCGTTCCGGATTACCTGTAAGACAAACACCAAAAAATGAAGTTTACGAAATATGATATTCATCACTTCCCAGAGTTCACCATCTCAATAACCTCCTATTTGAGATTGACTCGAGGCTAAGGATACCAGACTCATAAGCAAACCAACAGCAAGATCATACATATCCAAGATATAGTTAAGTGTTCACCTCCCTATCCATTAGCATATCCATGAGTCGAGTTATGCCGCGAGGAGTGGTCAAAATAGCTTCCTGCAACCTGAAGAGCCAGTCAGCAAAAGTCCCTATAGCATATAAATATAAAGATGACATAGAAATGGTTATCCTAAGATATATACCTGTTTTGAGAGTTCATAAGAAGAGCTGTCAAAATCTGAAGAGTGTAATATCTAACATAAAAATCTTCTTCCTCCTGCCAAACCACCAGGACAACAAACCATATGATGCATGCATAATAAACAAACAAAACAGAAATATATTTTTTTTCCCGAAAATGTAGAGTAAACTCTAACCAGCAAACTCAAAAGAAGAGTGATATTTTCAGCTTCACGGGAGAGCAAGTCAGAGTTCATAGTAGCTGCATGGACTTCAATCTTCTGTGCCCTCGCGTGATCAATTGGCGTTAGAGCGCCAAGAAGAGTTTCTAAGGCACCTCGAACCTGGACAGACAACAAAACTATAAGTTAGATAATAGCACGTCTTGACATAGTAATCATCTTTGTTAAGTGAAATAAACGAGTTGTTTGCTTTACATAACATCAACAAAAAATTCAATAACAAACTCCCGATAATCCCCAAGATAAAACAACAAGACATTTACAAGTGAAAATTTCATAATTGAGGATCTCATAGTAGACCAAAATCCATACTAAATTTGCCTCTTTAAACCATTTCCAGTTTCCACTTCCCATTTCTATTGATTTGTCCCCTGGTCTGGTGGACCTATTCTTATTCTGAGTTATCCGTTGCTATACTGCGAAAGTAGTGTTAAAAAATGCTACTCTCCCAAAACTACTTATTTGACAAAGGTAAAAAAAAGTCAATATTTTCCATACTTGCTTCAACGGACTTTACCACATTTTCCATAAAGTGAGGGCAAGAGGGTGCACTATGACGTAAGGACACACAGTAATATGCACAGCCTAAGCGAGAAACAAAAGGCATACGGAAAAAGAAGATACGTCACCATTTCAACGTCATCCCTCTGGTCCTTTAGGATGCCCATTATCACAGGAAATCCTGAAATGACAGAATGTAAATTGCAACTTTGGATTTGATCTCACAATCAATCAGACGAATAAGAGAGGATAGAAAGACACTTACCGGATGCTCCGAAAGCTAATTGAGCAGCATTACTTTCTGCTACAACAGACTGAAGTTCTACTATAGCATTTCTCCTATCCTCAGGCAAGGTACCATTACTTATACGATCCAGCAGGCGTTGAATGTAACTATGAAAAACCAAATAAAAATCCAATTCTCATTTAAATGATTTCACAATACTTACAGGCCATGATAGATATGGTTTCCACTCTTGCTATATCTCCCTACTCGTAGTAAATGAAAGAGAATAAAATGTACCTGTCTTCATTTGAAGATGGATTGTCTCCAAAAACCAGCCCAACAACCCCCTGTACAAAAGCTCAAAACAAGTTAAGAAGAAGCATAAACACCCAAAAAAAATATTGTAATGCTGATTTTAAAGCAGCATTACAACATGTCAACAACTACAAGATAGTATGAAGCTCCCTGCCGCCTTCATGATTAGTACACTAACAGTCACTCTCTCCACCAAAATCATATCAAAAATTGACACCAAGCCAATGCAAAACAGGCTCCTCTAACATTTCACAGCAATTAAGAAACCCAGAACCAGAAGAAGCCAATGTGAACATGCAAAATTAAGCTCGAAAATATACAGCAAAGTCATTTTAAAAAGAACAAAATTACCTTGTAACGGGACGCCAAATCCATATTTCGATAGTCGAGAAAACCACCTGGAACAACATAAATTGAGAAGTTTTCAACCAAAACAGAAGCAGCAAAAATGCATACCAACGCAGAAATGGAGAAGCAGACTACAAAATCCTAGCACTGCGCACACATAGGAAATAAATAAATAAATAGCTGACAATGGCGAGAATCGAACAGCTTACAGACTTATGCAGTACGGAGAGGATCAGACAAGGAAGACGAATCCTCCAATCAGTGAACCGCGACAGATCGCGCCGATCTCTCCCTCTCAGAATCTCTCTCTTTTCACCTGACCGATCTGTTCAAGCAAAGTCAGAAAGCTGGTAAACCGTCCGATCGTCGCGATGAAATTATTTTCTCTATAAATGGGAGAAGAGGAAGGTCGATGACGTACTGTACTCAAGCCCGCACCGAATACTAGCTCCCAAGTCCTATGGAGTAACAATTGAGCTAAATGGACCATAGAGAGATTAAAGGATGCTCAAATATGGGCCCATTCAATTCCAGTGGACTTACGTTTATATTATTCAACTATATGGGCAATATTATTAAAATAAACAGTTCTTTTGTAGATGATAATGGAATTACGTATTACAATGAAACTAAATAATCAGTTTCTGGATCAGTGAATCATTCACAGAGAATAACTTTTGTGAAGTTCTTAGAGGAATTGCTGGGGATCTTGTTGAAGAGGTACATACTTCGTAGTTTGATAAAATAAAATAAAAAAGATTGGGACTTGTAGGGAATATTACTAACTTTACAGAAATCTAAAGTTTCTTCATTTCCTTTCTTTTTGCACATAATAAATCTCAATGAATTTTTGCAAAAAAAAGTAAGGGAAACACGTGATGCAAAGGTTAAATCTCTAATTCAAAAAATAGCATGTTACAAAACTCACATAAATAAATCATATATTCCACAATAGTTAAATAATGGATAAAATTGTTCAAATGTTGTTGTTTTAACGCATTGCTATTTACTTAATTTGTCTCCAAATAATTCCCACCCCACAAAAATAAACACCACTTATATAGGGTTGACGAAATATAAAAGTATACATCACTCAATTAACATGGTCAATAAAATTCAATGGTCAGAAAACAAAGATTTGAATTGAACCAATCAATAAAAGATGGAGTTGAATTATACACTCGCTTACTTCAATAATAATAATTACTAAAACAAAACCACTTGGGGAAAGAAAAAAACATAATTATTTGCAACTTCTGTTTACCTTTGGCACGTAAACTCTATGACTACGTACATATTTGTATCCGCATGCGACCTTTTCATCGGTAACAGTCGATTGGACGGGTATATAATGATCGAACATAAAAAAGAATTCGCGTAATTTAAATTTTGTGTATCCATAATGATTCATTTGGTTTGTAAAAACTCTGTAAATTAATAATGTTATAACTATAATATTTTATTAATTTATTAATAATTATTTTTAAATAGTATTAAAATATTTTTAATGATAATTCATAATTATTATTTTTTAAAAATTATAAACATACAATTCAACCAATAATAAAATAATTCATCAAACACAAATGATTAAAAACACTAAACATTAATTAATCTTTTATTGAAAGTTAAAAATCTAATATAATTTGAAATAATATTGTGTCATTAAAATATTACTCGCTATGAAATAGAAGGAATATATACAAATTATTAATTTATTATATTAATGGGACCATATATTTGTATAGGATTTAAAAAAATTATTATTATCTTATCGAATTATGTTATATTTTGATCAGTTCCAACTCAGGATCGGAAAAAATTATTAATTTATCGAATATTAATCTATTGAGTTTATATTGTACTACTCCCTCTGTTTTGTTTTAATTGTCGTTTTAGGTGTTTTCACACATATTAAGAAAACAACTACTTTCTTTTTTTTATCCCTTAATTAATACACTATTTTGTATAATATGAGTAATTTATAAGTTAAAAAAAGTAGGGATAAAACTGAAAAACCTATCATAAATTTGCATTGAAAACTGAAAATGACAATTATTTTTAAACAAAAAATAAGTTTAGAACGATAATTAAAACAAAACGGAGGGAGTATTTACTAGCATCATTGTTATATCATCATTCAGAATTAAATTTGAGGATAAATGTACTCAAGTTTTTTTGAACTAATGTATTCAAGTCATGTAAGGCAAATATACTTATTTATAAAGATTAACGAGTTTACATGTTCTTAAGAAAAGTATTTCATCCCTTACACATACAAGTAAAACTAAATATAAAAACAATTGTTCAAAACCAATTGGTGTTTAGGAAATCGGTATATGTCATATCTATAATTTGTTAGATATCACCTTATTTCAAACATGAAAATTCTAATATATAATAAAATCGTTCAGTTTACATATAATACGAAATCGGTAAAAAGCAAATTAAATAGATTAACAAGCTGATAACTTCCAATATTTAACATAATATTGAGTGTAACTTTTTTTTAATGATTTAGCTTGTTACAAGAGTGCAAGACCAATTCAGTTTTCACACATTATAGGAAAGTTCAATTTGTTGACGGCAGCCATTGTTACGAAAACAATCACAACTAGTTAGTATTTGTAACGGGGGAAGGGAATAAACGAATATGCTTTGAAAATGAAGTCTCCAAGTAAATCCAATACGAGTGGTACGACATCGCTGGGGATGCGGCATGTTCCGTCGCACGTCTTCGAGACTCTTTATTGATATATATTATTATTACGAAGATACAATTTTAAAATACAAAAGCAATTACATCATCCACATGTGTCTATGTGCATACATGTAATTGGATTTTTTAGATTGATTCTATGCTTTTTTTCTTCTTTGCATCAGTTAGGCCATAAGAGACGACAAGATAGCACATGTCGTTTGCTCATATTCAACTTTAATTAAGAACTTGTACCACACATATATATGTGTGATGTTCAGTTTGGTGGATTTTCATATTCGAATCCTTGTCGGTAAAATGACAAGATCGGTTCGGTTTTGTGCGAGCGACAGCGACCCGTATATATACTATACATATGTAATTAAAGGTGAATTTTGGTGAATAACAAAAAAAACTATAATTCACAAAATAACCAAATGCTTAGAGATTAGAGAGAGAAATTGATTAGTATTGTACTTTGTACATTATAGTTTTATTTTTTTTGTAACATCTAATTATAGTTTTATTTTGTTCACCAAATTTTCTCAAGAATTAATCAATGGTGATTTATTTATTTATTATGCAACACAAACTGCTCGTCGTCACTAATCATGCGCTGGCACTTGCCGTTAAATTCACACATATCAGCACCATAGAAAGAATACAAAACGTCGTCGACTCACGTTTGTAACCCCACGCGTCAAACTAACTTCAACCGTAGGATTCTTACTTAATCCAGATTAATCCAACGGTTTTAACGCGTTATTATTAAAATCTGTAACGCTGAAACGGACTGTTTCTTCGAAATGTCGAAAGACTCAAAACCTTTAAAAACTCCGAATTAATTTTCTTCCATTTGTAAAATTAAAATATTAAAGTTTTTTTTCTCAAATTGAAAAGAAAATCTAGTGAATATTTATTGCCCCTTTGTCTCTTTGGATTAGGAGATTCCATTCCTTAAAAGGCTCTACAATTCAATTGTTTTTTTTTTTCAATTTCTTTCATCTATAAAGATTGGGAAAAAAAAGTAGGTGCTTTAGGTTTTCCGGGAAACCAATAATTCGTGAGGAGTTTGAAATTTCCTATATCTCCGTTTCTGGGTTTTTTTTTTGGTTCTCTGGCTATTATAATTAAATTTGGGGATTTAAACGATTTCCTGGCTTAAGCATTAGACGAATCCTCTGTTGTTCTCGCATTCAAACCATGTCCGATGGATACTACAGTTCGAAGAAGACGGATGATATCTGCGAAGNAGGCCGGTTCCGACGCTAAAGAAGCCGCCAAAACCAGCCAGCGGATGGCTCAATCAATTTTTCTCTCTTGTCGCCAAGACAGAAACAACTTTGAGACAATTTATGATGAATGTTTGTGTTGTTTTTAGATTTTGGTTTTTTGATAATACTTGGGAGAAAAACTCCAAAAATATAGATTTTGGTTTTTGCTTACAAATTGGAAGTTATTTTTAAAAACTAGTTTCCCTAAATTTTAGGGAATCTATTTATCAAAAAACTTGATTGGCAAATAAAATGGTTTTTGAAAAACAAAAGCCAAAAACTCTTTCAAAAACTACAAACATTCATCACCTAAGTCGACACTACACCAAAATTAGAGAGAGCAAACACTGACATGTGACAGCATGTAATATACAAGCAGAGTGAAGTAAAAATATTCCTTAACAAACTATCAATATTTATCTTTTACCGTAAAAAAAGGGTGGGACTTGTGACAGCATGTAATAGTGTTTGTTTATAATTGAGTTATAGTCTAATTTTATAAGTAACTAGAATAGGATCCGCATATATGCGGGTTTTTAATCAGATATTTTAAATTCGTAAAAATAAATTGAAAATAAAATCAGATGATCTATAAGTAACTCTTAGATTTAGACTTTGTGGGACTTGTGACAGCATGTAATAGTGTTTGTTTATTAATATTTCTAAATATATATAGTTTAATATTCTTATATCAATTATATTTATTTCTAATGTCTTATATATATATGATTATTTATCAAAAATTTAACAAATTATTTATCCTAATTTTTCATAATTAAAATATATATTAGGATCCTCGTATACGCAGATTTATAATAATAAATTTAAAACCCGTTAAAATATTTTAAAAAAAAATAGAAAACAAAATCAGATAACTATTGAAAAAAAATATATGAAAAACACAAAGTCTAAATCTAAGAGTTATTTATTTATTTTAATTCTTATTTATTTTTATTTAAAACATTCAGAACACAGAATATGTTGCGGCTCCTAAGCAACATTAAACATACTTCTCACATAACTCACACATTATCAACTATATTTTTCTCTTCTGCTGCGTTAAAAAATTGGGTATACAATTCAAATCTTTCGAGTATATTAACGATCTCCCATTAACTCTTTTAAAGCAATTAAAATCTCTTTTTCACATTCTTCTTCCATATATGATATATGTGCTCTTTAGAGAAGTTATACTTCTCAGAACTCGCATCAAAAAGATCTTTACATTTTTATTGCTATCTTTCTCTCCATTGAGCTCATCATCGTCTAATATCATATCATTAGCATGTAGAATATTTTTTAATTGAAAGTTTATATTTTCCTTAAATTGAAATAGATCCTTTTGTTTTATTTTTATTTCTTAAATAAAAAATATTCTAGTTAATTTAATTTAATTTTTAATCTAAACCAATAAATTTGACATTTTTATTTTTTATTTTTTGAAATTTTTTGAAATTTTATTTTTCTTTAAAAATAATATTTTATCGAGACACATGTAAAATCTAAATCGATAAACTTGACACGTGTCAAAATCTTATTGATTAATTTGCCACATGTCACGATCATATTAATACCTAACTTTTATGTTTATTTATTTTAGTAAAATTTGAATATATTATTTACTTTTGTTTTTATTTTCTTTTTCTTAATTGAAATATGTTTTTTCCTTTTCTTTAATTTATTTCTCTTTTAAAAATAGTAGTATTTTCCTTTTTCTTTTATGATTAGTATACTTTTTATTTATAATATATTTTAATCAAAATACGTGTTTAAATCTTATCTATTAACTTGTCATGTGTCACGATCATGTGAATTAACCTATTTTTATCATAATTAGATCTATCATAATCTTATTATGATAATCTAATTGGTTGAATTTTTT
>JAHZTW010000042.1:5490-76625 GCA_020283515.1 Alliaria petiolata
TCTCCTTGGTTAGCTCCTTCATAAGGCTCAAAGTTGTACCTATCACTACCATAGACTGGAGGAGCTTGATAAGGCTCATGATCAGTGTCCCATGGAGCTATTGGGAAGGTCTCTATGTCGCCTAGATGTTCGTCGGATGGAGTGAAGGCAGCGTTTGACTTTTCTCTAAGGCTTGTGAGGTGAATGCAAGGAAGTCGGATTGTAGCTTCCCTGAGCCTTTCCACATTGAATTTGTACCTGTAGCCATTTCCCGACTTCACCAAAAACTGACCCTTAAGGAGGTAGGAGGAGTCTATGTACTGCTTTTTGGCAGAGGGATGTCCTAAGTTGATGCCAACTTCCTCAAGAATAGGAGTGATCATGCCTCCAATGGCTAGTTGATGAGAGCGATCCTTCTTCTTGGCTGTAGCTTTACCATAGTAACTTGCCGCATGAGCCACCCAAATTTGCACCATACCATTTCCCGTAGCATCACCTCGCATCTCATAGTTGTCGAGGTAACGGATGATGCCCTTGAATCTTTCTCATGCTTCATTGAAAGACTCATTGTTCTTTTGAGTGAAGCTAGAGATCTCATTCCTCAACTTGGCTGTCCTTGAGTTGGAGAAGAACTTAGATAAGAAAGCTTTCTTGCATTCATCCCAAGAGGTGATTGTACCTTGACGTAAGTTTTTCTCCCATTGTCTTGCTCTATCCCCAAGAGAGAAGGGAAAGAGTCTTAGCTTGAAAGCATCCTCACTCACACCATTCATCTTGAACAACCCACAAACTCTATCAAAGTTATCCAAGTGATCAAGGGGATCTTCCATAGGCAAACCATGGAATTTGTCTTGTTGAACCATGGAGATGAAAGCTGGCTTCACTTCAAAGGTGTTGTTGTGAACCGGTGGAGGTTGAATACCATAACTATTTTGGTGAATATTTGGAGCATCACCAGCCCCTATGGTTCTCCCTTGTCTAGGCGCATGCAAGTTGTTTCCATTGCTCCTTGGAGCTTGCTCATTTCCATTATGAGCTTGATTGGCATGCACCACTGGTGGAGGGTGTTGAACTCTTTGTTGTTCTTCCATTCTCAACCTTTCTAACCTTACAGCTTCCCTTCTTGCAATCTTAGCAACCCTTACCAACTGATAAATCTCTTGAAAGCCTTGGAAGTTGTTGTCTCCTTGTGATCTTAGGTGCATCCAAGGGAAACTGAAATCTAGAAAATGAAATGGTCAATAAACACAAAAGTATTACTTAGTCTCAAACTAAACTCAAATCTTAATGATCAAAGAATCCCAATATGGCAACGGCGCCAAATTGAAACAAGCGTTTTTACACTTGCTAGCAATTCCTCAATTGCTCATATCATTGCAATATTTGAGGTATCAATCCATCTTGGGAGATGATTCAATAAGAATGCAAAGTTTTGTTTAAGCTAAGCTAAATTGAAAGGGTTTAAGGTGATAAGCAACAATTTAAAACAAACAACTAGCTAAGAGAGACACTACAAGCTCAATAATATGAAACTAAGCTTTAATTACTACTAATCAAGCACTAATGACGTAATTACTACTAATCAAGATTGACAAAATACTAAAAACGAAACCTAGGGATGGAATCATTGATTTGGAAAACTAAGTGGACAATCTTGCAATCATTTAGGCAACTAATCAAGCCATCTCTATGCCTAGAACACTAATTAAAGACTAATCCATGATGTGTGGCAATAATCCCTTCACTAATCACCCTAATGAACTAATGATGTTTTAGCATTAAAATGATTAGCAAGCATGAATAACAAGTCTAAAATAGCATGATAAACACCCTAGACAACTAATGATGTTTTAGGCTAGGTATGTAAATCTCTTATTAAGTTGGTTCAAGCATTTCATCAAACACTTGGTGGGTGTGTGAAATGCTTATGATCCAAATAGCAAAAGATTAGCTATTTGGCATTAAGAACACCTTAATAAGAAGAGAGATGAAAGAATCTATCATAGATTGCAAGATTGAACCATTAGAAAACCCTAAATCTAACCCATCCCCAAGTTTCTAATGAACTAATCACTAATCATATTTAAACCCATCAAATCAAGGATAAGAGAAAGGTTAAACATGATTAAAAAAAAGATTAATGGAAGTTCAAGATAGATATTGCATAAAACTTAAAAGATTCAAAGCAAAATACAAGACTTTTCTCAAAGTGGCTAAAAAGGTTCTTGACAAGACTAGAGAGAATAAAAACTTCTCATAAAAATTAGGTCTAAAGAGTATTTATAGGAGGGCCCCATGAGGATGACAAAAAAGAAATAGTTTGGGTTTGGATCGACGACTTCATCGATCCATGTCGTCGATCCGAACCCCTGGCGAGTTGGTTCGACGTCCTTCATCGAGCCAAGTCATCGATTCGTATCCTCGTCTCTCGGCTTCTTCTTGTTGGCGTTTGGGTTTAGTTCGACGTAGTTCGTCGATCCGAACTCCTGGAAGTTTGGTTCGACGAGCTACGTCGATCCGTTTCGTCGATCTGAACTCCTGGAAGCTTGGTTCGACGAGCTATGTCGATCCGTTTCATCGATCCAAACTCCTGGAAGTTCGGATCGACGTACTCGTCGATCCATCTCGTCGATCCAGCGCGAGAAATCTTCTCCTTCATCTTCTTGGTGACTCCTTTCTCCTCCAAGTGCTATGCAATCTTTCTCCAGCTCCATCCACGCCTCCATAGTGTCCTTTTCACCTGATCAAGACTCCAAATGCACCAAAACATGCAAAAGAACATGCAAAGAGATCTTAGACTCTAAATGATCGAAATGCAATACAATGATGCTAAAATAAGGATTCTAAATGATGACAAACTTACACTAAATGGAGATAAATATGATGCAAAATATAGACATATCAATTTTCCGAAAAGATCCCCAACGTGTTTCACCCATCTGCTTTTCAATCGAGATTTACGCACTTCAATATTTACTTTTCCTGCACTACTTTTCAATCGAGATTTACGCACTTCAATATTTACTTTTTCTGCACTACTCACCTGATTTCCTTTTTTTTTACAAGCACTTATGTTAATTTTCCTTTTCTTGTTGGTTATAGGATTGATTGACAACCTCTTCTATATAAGACGTGAACCTACTTTCTTTCTTTCTGCAAAATTTGTGACACTTACCCCAAAACCCCAGTTCCCTGCGTCTTTGTTTGTCCTGATTCTATGTTTTGCAGTTGACCACCTCCCTGTGGATCGATACCCTAAGTACTACAACGCACGCTGTGCACTTGCAGCTTAGGGTCCTACAAATTCAAAGCTCGACGAGTCCCCAAAGAAATCCTCCAATCTCGGATGACTATTTAGACCCGATCAAGCTTTTGGCGCCGTTGCCGGGGAGGTTGCGTTTCGCTGTCCAAAACAAAGGTCAGGATCACAACTCAAAGACATTCTTTTTCTCTAACTTCTAGATCTCTTTCTATGAGTTACGTGAACTACCACACCATGGAGAACGCAAGGATTGATCCTTACATCCACCTGCAGAATCTCTGCATCGTTCTCAGAAGCTACCTCCGGCGCCGTCATCCCACGAGCACTTCACGCCTGAGGAAGAACCTGCACCCCTACCGCGAGATGAGGACGAAAGTTCTCAACTCCAAATTTTTATTCTTCCTCATCACGACCAGAAGTTCTCACCTTTTTTCCTGCATCAGTGATTGAACCAGCTCACGGAGCTGACAAAGATCCTCATGGATCGCAGAGCTGAATCCGAGAAGTCTTTCCATTCCCGGATCGACTCAATGCAAGCCGAGATATCTCGCAAGGTGCAAGACATCGCAGACAAGGTCAAGAAACTTGAGACCCAAGCTTCAAGGGACCGAAACAAACTGCTGAAGATGGAAGAAGGGCTAGGATGCCATGACTACAACCTGGCACAGATCAAACGGAGAATCCGAGGGTACGGCTGCGAGCTCGAAGAGACTAAGGAAGCCGTTGACCAGGTCAAAGGCCTGGCGATCAGGAGCCAAGCCAGCAGCAACAGCATAGCAATCGAGGGCATTGCCTTGGAGCTAGAAAGAAGCGGCGATAAGTTCGAAAGACTCTTCAGAGACCAAGAAGAGCTCGTTGACATGCTACCCTCTTTCAAGAAGGTCTTGAGTCTCCCCACGAGAGAACGCGAAGAGACCTCTGATTCTTCAAGCGAGGAAGACGTGACACCACCCTGCCGGTCACGCGTAAAGCTCGAGCAAATTATCATTGCACACTGTAACGCCATCACCCGCTCCATAGCAAAGCGTGAAGATGCCATTCTCAGGGCAAAGCATGCCCATAGCGAGTTAACTTTAACATCCTCAAATCGAAGCTATGAAGGAGCACCTCTGAAGCTATCATGATATTTGGCATTGAACTGCAGATCAAATGACAAGAGGATCCAGAAAGAATCACGATTCAGGGGCCTCATCAAAAGAGAAAAAATCATCGAGTTCCATGAGAGGGCAAAGAAGATCCCGATATATGTTAGCTTCGAGGAGGCGTGGAAAAGGGAAGACTTGAAGGAGTACTTCAAGGATAGCAGGGAAGACGTTGGCATCATCAAATGTCACTTCATGCAGGCAAGATTCAATGCCACCACGACTAGGATCATGGACGTTCATAGATACAAGAAGGTTGAGAGGACTCGCGACCTGATCAGCAGATAAGACCTTGCAGAATTCGACAAGTTAGTGGAAAACCTTCCTCCGGGAATTACCTTCACTGCAGCATGGAAAGAGTATTTGATCGGGTATTACTTCCGTGAAAGTGATGAGACTACATAAGAGATACTTCATCTCTACGAATTTGCAAGAGCTGGGAAAGAAGCTCAAAATTTGGAGAAGAACCGAAGCCAGAAACATCTTCTTGAAAGGGATGAAGATGCTATCATGGAGAGACTCGAGGAGCCTTCAGTCGAGAAGGCCGCACAGAAAGCTAAAAGACCTTGCCTAAGGTCGAGCTCAACCTCCAACTAAGCTCCCAAACTACAAAAGTCTAGCTAAATGACTTAAAACAAGAGCGGCTCAATGGGAGACAACCCATTTTAGGTACTCTCTTTCTCATCTCTTTAACCATACTAATCTCTAGTTTTGGTTTCTTCTTAGTTTACAGCACTTTCATAAACATCAAAAGCAACAAAAAAAAAAATCAGAAAATCAAGAAAAGCACAAAAAAAAAATCAGAAAAACCAAAAATGACCAAAAATATGAAGAAGGAGCTTCGAAGAACACTCACCGGGCGACAAACCATCCGTGGGCTGGCCAGAAGAAGCCTGGCCGCGCCATGAGCCACAATGGTGCAGAGGCAGGACGCTAGGCCGCGGGCGACCGTCCTCTGCAGATTTCTCCATTCCGAACTTCACCAAACCGGATCTCCTTCAACCTGTGTCAAGCCTTTCAAGTTTCCTCCTTGATTCAAGGGCCTGAACACGTCCTAAAGACCGCAAATACAACTTGCACAACCACGGCACGTTGCTGTTGCATCAAAGACGGCGAGACAGGACAAGACTCCATCCAAGTCAAGTTAAGTCAATGATCCATCTCTCTCATTCTACTTCATCATGCACGATCAACGGACATGTATCCGAGAAGACAAAGAAGAATACAACGGTTCTGGAGGATGAAAACCGTTGTGAAAACTCCAGAAGGAAGAAGATGCAACTTCATTCACCGAACCACGAAGAGAAAAAGTTCACGAAGACTAGCTTCTCTCTTCCGCGACCAAGACCTTTACTGAAGCCGAGTAAGAATCTCATATGGCATTGAAGTTAAAACTAGCAACACCTGTCTTCCGGGATCTCAAACACATCACCGGATAGGCCAGCATCGACCCAAACTTCAAATTTCTGAGGTGACGCAATCTTGAAGACGCAAGGAAGAAGATTTTCCATCTCTCATTGAAGGTGTTATCAAAGGTCAAGGAACAAAGACAAGTACTCAACAACCAAGGTACCTGTTTTCTCAACAAAGGCGTGCTCCAATCATCATCATCATCATCACCAGCCACCAACATCACCATCACACGCCCACCCCCAAACGGAGCAAGGAAGCTCAACCGCGCAACACATTTCCTTTCGAGCTAAGTTTTCGATTTCTTCTGTTCAAATAAATCGATTCTAAGCAGGGACTTAAGGAGAATGATTAAGTCCTTAGCTCAATCATACCACACGTCCACCAAACCCAACGCCACTTTCAAGTAACTCCTCACAAGCTTGTACTTGAATTTACCTATCTTTTTCACCTCAACTCGATTTAAACAAACTGGGGACAGTTTGATTTAAGTCTGAAGGGGTTTCTTATATTACTAACTTTACTTTCATTTGATGAGTCTTAAGCATACATGCATCATTTATCGAGTCGTTTTATAGAGTCAAAACTCTTTTTTTTTACTTTTAGTCGGAAACTATGAACTTTGCTAGGTACAAGTCGCTTCGAACAAGGAACCTTAATGACCATTCTCACGGGTTTAGAAGCAAGGTTTACTAAGTTGAACACTGCGAGTGGATCATTCCAACGGAGAAAGTTCTAATCTGTAGAGTACTCGAAGGATCTTGCGTTGACTCCGCACCTAATGAATCAAAACTTCTCGTCAAGGGACTTGAGGTACTTCAAACTTTGCTCGTCTTTTAAACTCTAGCACGACTAAGTAGATACAATGCAACCTCTCCTTGATCTTCCCTTGTTATAGAAAAGAAAAAAAAATATAGAAAGAAAAGTCTTAGTTTGAGAATGGCTTCCTCATAGGACAATGACGGTTCGCCGACATCGTGAAAGCTTCGAAGAAGTGATCATTCTTAAGCTGAGAAGAAAAGAAAAATACTATAGGAAAAGAAAGTCGATAGAAAAAATAAAATGATACCATAGAAAAGTAGGGAGAAATGGACTAAGGGAAGAGAAAATAGGAGAGTTGTGTCTGAAATGTCTTTGTCTAGATGTTTGGAAGAGAAGAGTATAATATCTCGTCGACCAATAATCCCTCCATAGAGACCGCACGCCTAAATAAATAAAGGGGTCAACAAGAGAAAGCTCGAAATACTCAAAGGGACCATGAAGCGTATCCGGCAAGGGTGAAAAGCTTAAAATAACTTGATCCAAATGCTTTGAAGCTAGATTCCGAGTTACATGGCCCAAACAGGTCGATTGCTAAACTTGACGAGTTCCCGAGTATTGGTGAGTTTTCACGTTTTCAAACCTCTTTTCCTTACTTAGATTTATGTTTTTTTTTAGTACAAACAAAGGTTTAAGTCTGGGGGAGTTGATAACATGCATATTTTACCCGTTTTTGCTATCATAAGTGAGTGCTTTAATAAGAATTTCACTAAGGTTTTAATGCATAAACACTATCGAGTATTTGGTTGTTCAAGACTCTTTTCAGGTAAACTTAGCAAAAGACGCATATTTGGGAGCAAAATGGACATTTCCAAAAACAGTGCTCGAGGACAAAAGTTCAACAACAAACAAAGGCCTTCCCACCACAAGATCAAGCTCATATTTGGAGACAAGGTAGCCTTATCAGCTGTCTTTCACCTCGTAGTGGTTTGAGAACAATCCCACGGTTGGATCTCAAGTTAAGGAAGAAGCAAGAAGGTCCGTCAAGCACCCATAAGACTAAGCTGGCCGCGCCACGGCCTGACCAGACGACCAGTGCCCGCGCCACAGCAGTCGCTCGGCCGGCCAACCACTTGACGATTCCCGAGCCCATTTGAAGCCTAACTTAAACCCGCAGCCGTCTTATGCAAGCCAAGACCTAATTGACAACCAACGAGACTTGAAGACCTATATATACTCGATGTTTAGGGTTTCTTTTAGAGAGTTCGAAGTTTTCTTTTCACGTTTCATTGTTTTGTTCCGACGACCGCAGATCTCGTTCTCTCTCGATCTCCATCTTTGTTCTTCGAGAGGGATCGATTTCGGCTGAGACCTTTACTACTTTTCTTTGATTTATACAAGTATACATTCATCTATCACGTTTTCTACTCCTCCTTTCATGTCTGGGTAGTTTATTTCCGTTGGGTATTCTTTAAGGGGATCTATGGGGAATTTCATTAATTGTTCTTGAACCAATCGTTTAGGCCGTAGATTAGGGTTTTCTTTCTTACCACACTTGTTCTTAATGGATGAGTCTAGCGTTATGAACTAGATTCTGATCACAGGGTTTCGAGAGCCCTTAACACGCTGAATCTCGGATCCAAACCTAGTGGGGTGGAGCGCATCATTTCTGGAACGCTTGTGCGTGGTAAGGAAGGTGTCGTGAATGCTTATCGTCCCGATCTTATTGTGTGATAGCTTAGGATGCAAGATACGATAGTATACCTGTGAACTTTGCATTCATAGATCAATTTTGTTTGAGAGAGTTAGGTTGTTAAAGCCAGTGAATCAGTTTAGGGAAAATCGCCTAGCCTCGTTTGCCTTGTTTTTGTGAGTTTGATTTCTAGTTAGAACCCCATAGATTTCCCGAGAAGATCCCCAACGTGTTTTTCAATCGAGATTTACGCACTTCAATATTTACTTTTTGTGCACTGCTCACCTGATTTCCTTTTTTTACAAGCACTTAAGTTAATTTTCCTTTTCCCGTTGGTTATAGGATTTATTGACAACCTCTTCTATATAAGACGTGAACCTGCTTTCTTTCTTTCTGCAAAATTCGTGACTTACCCCAAAACCCCAGTACCCTGGGTCTTTGCTTGCCATGATTCTATGTTCTGCAGTTGACCTCCTCCTTGTGGATCGATACCCTAAGTACTACAACGCATGTTGTGCACTTGCAGCTTAGGGTCCTACAAATTCAAAGCTCGATGAGTCCCTAAAGAAATCCTACAATCTCAGACGACTATTTAGACCCCATCAATAACTTGTATAAATCGATGAGAAGTAAATAGGGTTCAAGAAGAAATCAATCTCCTTCGAAGAACAAAGTGAAACCGCGAATAAGAGATTTGCAGCCACCGAAAGAGAAGAAAAGTTGTGTAACCAAAAGAGATTTTTGTGATGCCCTTAAAAACCCCTAAACAATGAGTATATATAGGTCTTCAAGTCCCCTTGGTCGTCAATTAGGTCTTGGCATGCATAAGACGGTTGCGGGTTTAAGTTGGGCTTCAAATGGGGTCGGGAATCGTTAAATGGCTGGCAGCACGAGTGCGTGCTCGTGGCGCGGCCACCGGTCATTTGGTCAGGATGTGGCGTGGCTAGCTTGGTCTCCTGGGTGCTTGATGGATCTTCTTGCTTCCTTCATAACTTAAGATCTAACCGTGAGATTGAACTCAAACCACTTCGAGGTGAAAGACAGCTGATAAGGCTACCTTGTCTCCAAATATGAGTTTGATCTTGTGGTGGGAAGGCCTTCGTTAGATGTTGAACTTATGTCCTCGAGCACTCGTTCGGGGAATGTCTATTTTGCTCCAAAATATGCGTCTTTTGCTAAGAGTACATGAAAAGAGTATTGAACAACCAAATACTCGAAATCTAGGGTTTATGCATCAAAACCTTAGTGAAATACTTATTAAAGCACTCACTTATGATAGTAAAAATGGGTAAAATATGCATGTTATCATGAACATATCGGCAATAAGAAGAAAGAGGTTTTTAGTTACATTGTTGATCATTTCAAACAGCGAACCTGGGGATGGAAAAACAAAATGCTCTCTGAAGCTGGGAAAGAAATTCTGCTCAAAACATTTGCAATGTCACTACCGGTCTACACTATGAACTGTTTGAAGCTAGCAAAGGATATTTGTGACGAGATTGATAGTGTTTTTGCAAATTTTTGGTGGAACAAGGGTAAAGAGCAAAGATTGATGCACTGGGTAGCATGGAAGCGTCTGGGACTACCAAAAAAAGAAGGAGGATTGGATTTTAGAGACGTTGAAAGTTTTAATTGTGCTCTACTTGGGAAGCAAATATGGTGAATCCTCCAAGCTAGCAAAGGATATTTGTGACGAGATTGATAGTGTTTTTGCAATTTTTTGGTGGAGCAAGGGTAAAGAGCAATGACTGATGCACTGGGTAGCATGGAAGCGACTGAGACTGCCAAAAAAAGGAGGATTTGATTTTAGAGACGTTGAAAGTTTTAATTGTGCTGTACTTGGGAAGCAGATATGGTGAATCCTCCAAGCCTCTGATAGTTTAGTTGGTCCACTAGTTCGAGGACGTTATTTTCCTACTTCAACTATTTTAGATGTTGGGATTGGTTACAAGCCTTCTTTTATATGGCCATCACTTCTTGAGGGACAACAGTTAGTAAAGAAAGGATTATGGTATTTGATTGGTAATGGCCATGATATTAACATTTGAAATGATCCATGGATTCCTTCTCATCCACCTAGAGCAGCGAGATTGATAGGCGGAATTACCTCTGATCTCCGGCATGTAAGTGACCTCTTTCACGTCACTCATAAAAGCTGGAATCGGGAGCTCTTAAGCTCCTTAGTTGTTGGGGAAGATGTGGAGGAAATTCTGAAGATTCGCCTCAGCTCTAGTATAGTTCCAGATTTATTGGGATGGAGCTATACGAAGTCCGGTTTATATACTGTAAAATCGGGATATTGGTTAGCAAGTCACTTGCCGGAGCAAGCCAATATTATAATCCCTCCTCCAGGTCTACAACGTTTCAAAGAAACCATATGGAAGATTAAAACGGCACCAAAAATCCGGAATTTTCTATGGAGAATACTTTCTAATGCAATGCCGATTGGAACTCATTTATTGATAATTTCAGATGCACAATGTCTCCGATGTTGCGCAGCTGAGGAATCTCCAGATCATCTATTCTTTCAATGCAGTTATGCACAAGCTATCTGGAGAGGTATTCAATCTGCACCTGCAATTCTACTAAATGGAAACAGGTAGTTTGAAGATAAGTTTCAACCTATTCTGGACTGTCACAACAACAACAATTTATCACCAATAGCAAGACAATTACCGCTTTGGACTCTATGGCGGATTTGGAAGCGTCGAAATTCATTAGTCTACCAAAGATCATCAGGAAATTGGCAACAAGATGTACAACACGCTATCCGGGAAGCATCCGAATGGCTCTCTTGTTGTATACGTGATACGAGGACATGGTATACCCAACCTACAACTTCTATAAAGCGATCAGCATGGAACGACCGAATCAGGATTATATCAAGTGTAATTATGATTGTCGATTATATAATTCAGTCCAGCTCGGGCGGCATTGATTAATCGGGGCTATCGAGGGTTTTATCTTGAAGCGGGACAATCAATTGGCTCAGTTAGTGATTCAACTCTAGAAGCAGAATTGCAAAGCCTACTCATTGCTATGCAACAGGTCGGGTGTAGAAGATATCGTTTTGTTACTTTTGAAGGTGATAATCGAACACTATGCAGATTGATCAGTGGAGAAGAAAGGAATTTCCAACAACACAACCTAATATGGGAGATTCGTGAATGGCAGAAGAAATTCTCAGATGCTGAAGTAGTATGGACACCTCGGAAAAAATAATCAAGCGGCAGATTGTTTAGTGAAAGATCCAATTTTTAATTCCCTATTTGAGTTTCATCGTTATGTACCAACCTGTATTACAACTATCCTTTATGAGGATTACTCTGTTTCTAGGTAATTATAAATATGCTTTGATGGTAAAAAAAAGTTTTAAATTAATAAATAATATTTAAATTATATTATTTTAAAAATAATAATTAAAATTTATGTATTATAAATGTATTAAAAATTAACTAAAAAGTAATTTCTTGCATTAATAAAAAATTTTAAATATCATCTATCTTTTTAATAATTTGAAGTATAATTTTAATTGTTTCTTAAGATTCATAGGTTTGATATTCTCTTATGATATATCAAAATAATATCTAAAATATAAATTAGTGAACAATTATTTTTAAATATTTATATTCGCCTTTCCATAAAATATATTCAATCGCACAAAACATTATTTAGTCATTTTTCATTAAGTGATTCCGTAGTTTAATTTGTTTTCCGCCATTCTGCAATTATGAAGGGTTACCAATCGGAGCCATGGTGTTTGAATATTTAGGTTCTAGTTTTGAATTACTCGAAAGGCATTATTAAACTTTGCTCATAACAGTAACACTTCTAGAGTGATAATATTGTTATTCTTTCAGGTAACAATAATTGAATTTGATGATTTTACAACAAATGTCATGCTTAATAATAATATTAAAAAGGTTCTTTTTTTGGACGAACGATAAATCGGTCTCTTTTTAAAGTGTAGTTTTTTTGTTCAACTCTAAAGTATAGTTAGTACCTCTATTGTCAAGACAATCAAAGTTGTGTAGCATAATCGTAACCAACAAGTTGAATTATCTAATGTTCATAAATTTAAAACAATGATGTGCAGTGAAAATTATATAAAACTGAATGATAATAGTAAACACAAAAATTACTTAACCAGAGACATGTATTGTAAAAACATGAGAACCCGCCAACGATTGGAATTTATACATTTCATTTTTAAAGAAAAATAGCATTTTCTTACCATATTTTAGTTCCATATTAAGGGTATGACCATATCAAAAGCATGGCTATAATATTGGGCTTGAATGATATGTAACTTATTCACGTTTTTACGATTTGAAAACCTGATTCCGCCGAATACATACCAATCACAGTACAGTGAAAATGTGATTTCGCCGAATACATACCATTCACAGTTTGTATAAAACAAATAGACTAATGCAGTTATATATAAAATAGATATAATAATGCGAGTTCTATATATAGTATAGTAGTCCCTCTTAATTTTTTCAAGAGTAATTTCGTCTAAAAATGTTACCAAAATATTGTCTTTAGTTATTTCTTTATTTTCATTTTAGTATGACAATAAATTTTATTTCTGTACTCAATATGGTCATTGACCTAAAAAAACCTTTTAAAAAAATGTTGTAAATGCAGGCATAACCAATTATTTATATAATGGCAAAACAAAAAATTACGATGACTGTTTTACAACAGTGATTTTTTTCTTTTTAAAAGCTTATAGTGGTAATTTTTTAAAGGGTTATAAGGTGTGAATGCAATAAAATTAGAGTAATTAAGAACAAAAAAAATTAAAGAGAAATAAAACCAAAAAAATATATTATAAAGGGGTATTATTTTTTCCATAGGTTTTGAGGTGGGAAAAAAATCTGTCTTTTAAATTTTCCTAAAAACTCTATATTTTTTACTTTTTTAAAACAGTTAAAGGGTTAAAGAGTGTCAATGGAATAAAATTAGAGTAATTAGGAGGAATTCAGAGGGAAAAGTAGAGGGAAAGGAAAACTTATTGTAAAGAGAAAGAAATAAATAAAAATATTATACAGATAATTTTTTTTTCCATATTAGTTCTGAAGTGGAAAAGAACCTAGTTATTTTTTAAAATTCATAAGAAATTATCTTTTTGACCTTTATAAAATAGTTAATGGATTCTAGGGTGTGAATGTAATAAAATTAGAATAATTAAAAAAAAATAAGAGGGAAAGGAAAATTATTGTAATGAGTAATAGAACCCCACAAAAATTATTATAGAGAATAATAGAACCCCAAAAAAATTATTATAAAGGGACCTTTTTTGTTTTCAAATGGGTTTTGAAGTGGGGAAAAATCTGTGTTTTTGAATTTTTTTAAAGAAATCTCTCTCAATTACTCCCATTATAAAGGTGAAAAAAGATTTCTCTCATTTCCATGGAAAAGGTTATTAAATGATATATAACCACTTAGATACTTTGTTTTTTTTTTTATTTTTGGTTAGTTTTTGGAATTTGCATAGAAATCATTTATCTATCGTTCATTTCATTTTTTTTCTTCACTCATTTCTCATTTTTATGGTATTTACAACTCGTTTATTTACTGTTGTACCATAAAATGAGAGATTGTTTTATTTATAACAGAACAAAAATGATGAATTTTGATGTTATATTACATGTTCATGTCATTGTACGAATAAGATATTCATTTATGTTAATAAATATGATTTTTTATGGCATATTAGACCGGATGAAACTGAATAAGATGAAAAGGACAATGATGATGGCAACAATGATGTGATTTTGTTACTTGAGCTCACTCTTGATCGCAAGTAGTAAGACTTTCAGTGGTGATATATCTCTTTTTTATTTGGTATTTAATTTCATACAAATTAAACTCACTTAAAAACTTGATTAGACGATTATGTAAGTTTAGGTTATCAAATCTACACCCATTAAAAAAAAAATAAAAACATTATGGTTGGATAGATGCAAGCAAAGAATATCGATCATAAATATATTGTTCAAATTTAAATTTGTAATACCATTGTATTTTAGGGAACAACATTGTTATGTAGAAAGCAAATCAAGAAAGAGATTACTTTTTATTTTATTTTAAATACCAAATGAAGAAAGATATAGATCACCATTCAGAATCTTAGTACTTGCGACCAACAGTGAGCTCAATAGACAATGTCACATCATTGTTGCCATCTATATTGTCCTTTTCATTTTTTTCAGTTTCATTCAGTCCAATCTGTCATAAACAATCATATATACATTAATAAAAATAAATCCTTCATAAAATGAGATGAACAAGTAATATTATCAAAAAGTATCCTAATTTTGTCTTTTTATGTGTAAAAAAAATCTCAATGAATTAATCGTAAGTTTCAAAACATGTTTTCACTTTTTAGGTGTCACGAATATATAAACGAGTTGTAAATACCATGAAAATGAAAAATGAGTGAAGAAGAAATGAAATGAGCGATGGAAAAGACGAATCGATGGAGGAATAAGTGAAGAAAATCAAAAACCGATGAAACGATTCCGCAAGATTTGCTCACCGTAGCCATTGCACTCTGAAATATATTGAGAAGCTTTTTGAAGAGCACGTATGAATAATAGATGGAATTGTGCCCGACCATATCAAATATTCAATGAAGGTGATGTTTGGTTTGAAGCTAGATTATACCAATGCATATAGAGCATTGATATATGCCCAAATATTTGTGAGGGGAACAACAGAAGATGGATATGGAAATTTGTTTTCGTATTTGCATTTAATCAAAAAAGTCAATCTAAAGTATATTTCTTCAGACTGCACATGAAATTTATTGTTTCAGAATGCAAACAAAGTCTAATGCTCGAGACTGCATAGGAAGTCTCTATATTGCTTCATAAATTGGAATTAGGTTTTATATGAAAAATTAAACGGATTTAAACATTAATTTCTTTAAAACTTATACCTTTCAGCATATACAAAATTAAAGGGTCACCGATTATAAGTATGAAATCAAAAGAAAATGTAACAAATTCTAAACTATGATTTCCTCAACCAAACACATGGAGGAAGATTATCAAACCTTTGAGGATTACACTTGCCACCATCATGATCTTCAACTCGATGTCTCGGGAACGCTGCTTCTCAAGCACCAGCTGCTTTAGTTGAGCTATATCTGTCTCCATTTTCAGAATGCTAACATCCATCGTATCCATCTGTGGCACATGAACAGTTTCTTGTATCTCTGCTTGATGTTCCACAGACTGCCGAAGGTCTACAAACTTTTCGATCATAGCCTCATCCCACCACTTTAACATATGGCACCCACCATCCACATTAGATAAGAAACATACATTTAATATTACAAAAATTTAAACTCAAATCGCAAACAAAACCATAAAAGTCTTATTACCTCACTATTACGGCATCCATAGAATCTCCTTCCCATATTCAGCTCTGATGTGGATTGTCTTTGGAGAGGCTCCAAACCAAAGCTTCTCGAACAACTTGACGGTTGACTGTAGCTGTAACGCCCCATCCCTGTTTACCAGATAACAATAACTCGTTAGTTTTTATTCTATAATTTTTTTGGTCTAAACAGAAAAAAACTTATGCATAATTTATTAGCTTTGAATCAATATATTTTTTAAAAAGTAAAAACTAAAGGCTTAGATCGGGAAGCAAAGTTAGACAAAAAAAAACCAGTTTTAGATCTGGATATCAACTAAGATCTGGAAAAGATGAAGACTGAGAGATGGAGAACAGCGGCTTACCAGAGGCGGTTAACAGCGACTTTTGAGAGCGATAGAGCGAGGAGATCCAGTAGAGCGAGGAGATCCAGTAGAGCGAGGGCACCGAAGAGAGGCGAGGTGAGCGGCGACGACCAATATAGCGAGGGGGTCGAGGAGAGAGGCTGAGAGAGCGGCAATTAATTAGAGCAGCGACGAGAGCGGCGATGAGAGCGGCGATGAGAGGAGACTGAGAAAGGCGAGCGCCGTTTAAGAGTGGGGATTCTAGATTTTCAGAAAATTAGGATTTTCATTTGCTTTATATAAGGTATAAAATTTACGGTTATACTATTAATTTCCGCTTTAGCAGACTTCATATGCAGTCTCAAAACCCTAAACTATGAATAGATCTGACGTCTATTAATCTAAAACCTCTAAATAGACTTCGTATGTCTCAAAATTTATATAGACAACACATGAAGTCTATTAAGTGTAAACCCTAAATTGATAATTTTCATGTAATAGTCCAAACCCTATATAAAAACATATATTAACTTATAATATAATTTAAATTGTTTACTATATTCACAATTTAACATTAAGATCCAAATTTACTATCTAAAATAACAAAAGTATATAACCCTAAATCTAACCCTTGATGTAAAGAGTATTTGATATGTAGTTTATGATTTCATTATTACTATATATATTGTATCTAACCTATATTATCTTTGTTGGTTGGAATTGATTTATTTTTTTGAAAAGTTAATTTATAAATAACGCAATCAGTTATATTTTAATTATGTAACCAAATTGTAATCAAATTATTTTTTGTAATTTTTTATAATAAAAAATTTAAGTTGTAATTTCGATTCAGACTTGGATAGAAGTATGACAAGAAGACTTCGTATACAGTTTCAAACTTCGTAAAGATATAACCATCATTGTGGTTTTTGTTATTTTGTTTGGTCATAAGGGATGTCATTGTAATTTTCCTACCCCTCTGAATTACTTTTGCATTATGATAAGTTTTAGGGTTTATTATTAATTTCAAAATCAATATTTGACTCATTTTAAGCAATTTTGCCTAAAAAAATTACAATGCCATGTCAGATTTTTAGATTTAGGTTTCTTTTTTTTTTCAGCCTCTCATTAGTATATTAGAACAATTGCTTATCTACTCAAGATATCATCAAACATGTTTTCTCAAAAGATACGCTAGATAGTGGAACGCCGATGTTGAATCTTTTACAATTTCTCGAATAGCCAGATGGCCTGAAACTATTTATTTCATCAATGGTATATTTCTATCTTTTTCTGTTAGATTTTTTTAAAAAAATTCTTTTGTTTAGATTTATTAATGGAATGCCGATGTTGAATCCTTTAGAATTTCTCGAATCGCTGGAAGGCCATAAACTATGTATTCCGTTAATAGTATATTTCTATCTTTTCTTGTTAGATTTTCTTTAAAACTATTGGATATGAGTGTGATGTACATGATATTGTGCAAAATTCATCAACAGTAAAAATAGAAAAAACGTAAGATGAGTTGGTTGGATTGATGTATATCTCAACAGTAGACAAAAAATAATAATTTTTTAGTGTCGTTAGATATTAGTTACATATCGTTGTCACAAAAGCACTTAAAGTGGTATATTACTGCGTTTTGACATAGACCAAGAATTCTAAGCCTAGCTACTCATAGCGATATAGTATGCTAATATTTCAATTTTTTTTTATTGTTAGGAGCAACATCAACTGCAACACCATGTCCATGTTTATCAACAGCCGGAACAACAACGACAAGAAAGTTTTGATGCAATTAGTTCACTATTTCTTCAACATGTGTGTCCTTTCTCAAATAATAATCTTTCATCTACCACGCCACAAGTGTAACAACTTCTCAGAACATAGTAAGTCACATCAACAGTTTTTTATTTGTTTGTCTAGACCAACCTGTTTGACTGAATCATCGATTTGCCAATATAAATGTCCCTAAAATCATATTACATTTAACTAAATACATAGATTCATATGCAACAACAGCAACATCGTCATTACGTTCAACCTTTTTGATTTTAGAATTCAGTTATGTAAGATTACACTAAATAGAATAAAAAATAGTATTTGTAACGGTCTATATAAAACAAATAGACTAATGCTTTTCTATATAAAATAGATAGAATAATGCGAGTTCTATATATAGTATAGTAGTCCCTCTTACTTTTTTCAATGGTAAAATAAAATGTTACCAAAATATTGTCTTTGGTTATTTTTTATTTCAATTTTACTATGACTATAAATTTTATTTGTGTACTCAATATGGTCATTGACCTAAAAAAAACCTCTTTAAAAATATTGCAAATGCAGGCATAACCAATTATTTATAAAATGGCAAAACAAAAAAATTACGATGCTCTGTCTTTTATAATGCATATGATTGGTTTACAACTGTAAATTTTTTCTTTCAAAAAGCTTATAGTTGTAATTCAAAAACTAAAATTGTTAAAGGGTTATAGGGTGTAAATGCAATAAAATTAGAGTAATTAAGAACAAAAAAAAATTAATGAGAAATCAAACCAAAAAAAATATTATAAAAGGGAAATTATTTTTTTCCATACAGGTTTTGAGGTGGGGAAAAATCTCTCTTTTTAAGTTTCCTATAGACTCTATATTTTTTACTTTTCTAAAACAGTAAAAGGACTCACCGTGTGAATGGAATAAAATTAGAGTAATTAGGAGGAATTCAAAGGGAAAAGTAAAGGGAAAGGAAAACTTATTGTAAAGAAAAATAAATCCAAAAAAAAAATTATAAAGATAATTTTTTCCATAAGAGTTTTGAAGTGGAAAAAACCTATTAATTTTTTTACTTTCATAAAAAATATTATTTTTGACCTTTCTAAAATAGTTAAAGGATTATAGGGTTGAATGGAATAAAATTAGAATAATTAAAGAAAAGTAAGAGGGAAAAGAAAATTATTATAATGAGTAATAGAACCTCAAAAAATTATTATAAAGGGATTTTTCGTTTTCATATGGGTTTTGAAGTGGAAAAAAATCTGTGTTTTTGAAATTTCTAAAAAAATCTCTCTCAATTACACCCATTATAAAGGTGAACAAAAATCTCTCTTATTTTTATGGAAAATATTATTACATGATATATAACCATTCAGATACTTAGTTTTTTGTTTTTTTTTGGTTTAAATTTTGGTATTTGCATAGAAATGATGAAGACAAACAGAAATTATTTAGAAATTATTTATCTATCGCTCATTTCATTTTTTTCTTCACTCATTTCTCATTTTTATGGTATTTACAACTTGTTTATTTACTCGTGACACTTAAAAAATTCAAACATATATTTGAAACTTACTGATGTACCATCCAATGAGAGATTTTTTTTATGTATAACAGAACAAAAATGATGAATTTTGATGTTAAATTACGTGTTCATGTCATTGTACGAATAATATATTCATTTATCTTAATAAATATGATTGTTTATGGCATATTAGACTGGATGAAACTGAAAAAGATGAAAAGGACAATGATGATGGCAATAATGATGTGATTTTGTCACTTGAGCTCACTCTTGATCTCAGGTAGTAAGACTCTCAGTGGTGATTTATCTCTTTTATTTATTTGGGCTTTAATTTCATACAAATTAAACTCACTTAAAAACTTGATTAGACGATTAAGTAAGTTTAGGTTATCGAAATCTACACCCATTCAAGAACATACAAATATTACGGTTGGATAGATGCAAGCAAAGAATATCGATCTTAAATATATTGTTCAAATTTAAATTTGTAATCCCATTGTATTTTAGGGAACAACATTGTTATGTAGAAAGCAAATCAAGAAAGAAATTATTATTTATTTTATTTTAAATACCAAATGAAGAAAGAGATAGATCATGATTCAGAGTCTTAGTACTTGCGACCAAGAGTGAGCTCAAGAGACAATGTCACATCATTATTGCCATCACTAATGTCCTTTTCATCTTTTTCAGTTTCATTTAGTCCAATCTTTTATAAACAATCATATACATTAATAAAAATAAATATATTATTCGTAAAATGAGATGAACGTGTAAAATAACATCAAAAAATTTCCTAATTTTGTCTTTTTATGTGTAAAAAATATCTCAATGAATCAACTGTAAGTTTCAAAACATGTTTGCACTTTTTAGGTGTCACGAATATATAAACGAGTTGTAAATACCATGAAAATGAAAAAGGAGTGAAGAAGAAATGAAATGAGCGATGGAAGAGACGAATCCAGGGAGGAATAAGTGAAGAAAATCAAAAACCGATGAAACGATTCCGCAAGATTTGCACACCGTAGACATTGCAATCAGAAATATATTGGGAAGCTATTTGTAGAGCGCGTAGGAATAATAGATGGAATTGTGCTCAATCATATCAAAGATTCAATGAAGGTGATGTTTAGTTTGATGTTAGATTATACCACTGCATACAAAACATTAATATATGCCCAAGAATTTATGAGGGGAACAGCAAAAGATGGATATGAGAATCTGTTTTCGTATTTGCATTAAATCGAAAAAGCCAATCTGAAGTCTATTGCTTCAGACTGCACATGAAGTTTATTGTTTCAGAATGCAAACAAAGTCAATTGCTCGAGACTGCATAGGAAGTCTCTATATTGCTTCATAAATTGGAATTAGGTTTTATATGAAAAATTAAACGGATTTAAACATTAATTTCTTTAAAACTTATACCTTTCAGCATATACAAAATTAAAGGGTCACCGATTATAAGTATGAAATCAAAAGAAAATGTAACAAATTCTAATCTATGATTTCCTCGATCAAACACATGGAGGAAGATTATCAAACCTATGAGGATTACACTTGCCACCATCATGATCTTCAACTCGATGTCTCGAGAATGTTGCTTCTCAAAAATCAACTCCATTAGTTGATCTATCTCTGTCTCCATTTTCAGAATGCAACCATCCATCGTTTCCATATGTGGCACATGAACAGTTTCTTGTATCTCTCACTGATGTTCCACAGACTGCCAAAGCTCTACAAGCTCTTCGATCGTTGCCTCATCCCACCACTTTAACATATGGCACCCACCATCCTATACAAGCGAACACATTATATAACAAACATTTACATTTAATATTACAAAAATTCAAAATCAAACCGCAAACATAACCTAAAAGTATCAGTACCTCACTGTTACGGCATCCATAGAATCTCCTTCCCATATTCAGCCATATTGTGGATTGTCTTTGGACAGGCTCCAAATCGCAGAAACAAATCCAAGAGTTAAGGCGGATTGATGATGAGGCATCGAACTCACTTCTGGGAATCCATAACTTTTAAAGCTTATGGAACTACTTGACGGTTGACTGTAGCTGTATCGCCTCAACCCTGCTTACCATATACCAATAACTCGTTAGCTTTTATTCTATAAATTTTCTGGTCTAAACAGAAAAAAAGCTTATGCATAATTTATTAGTTTTGAATCTATATATTTTTTTAAAAAACTAAAAACTAAAGGCTTAGATCGGGAAGAAAGGTTGAACGAAAAAACCAGTTTTAGATTTGGATATCAACTAAGATCTGGAAAAGATGAAGACTCAAAGATGGAAAACAGCGGCTTACCAGCGGCGGTTAACATCGACTTCTCAAAGCGATAGAGCGAGGAGGTCCAGTAGAGCGAGGGGATCGAGGAGAGGCGAGGAGAGCGGCGACGGCCAATATAGCGAGGGGGTCGAGGAGAGAGGGAGAGCGGCGATGAGAGGAAACCAAGAAAGGCGAGCGCCGTTTAAGAGTGAGGATTCTAGATTTTCAGAAAATTAGGCTTTTCATTTGCTTTATATAGGATTATAAAATTTACGGTTAGACTATTAATTTCCACGCATACTTCATATGCACTCTTAAAACCCTAAACTCTAAATAGATCTGAAGTCAATCTCTAACTTCTAAATAGACTTCGTATGTCTCAAAATTTATACAGACAACACATGAAGTCTATTAAGTGTAAACCCTAAATCAATAATTTTCATGTAATAGTCCAAACCCTATATATAAAATTATTAACTTATAATATAAGTTAAAATTGTTTACTATATTCACAATTTAACACTAAGATCCAAACTTACCATCTAAAATAACAAAAGTATCTAACCCTAGATGCAAAGAGTATTTGGTATGTATTTCATTATTACTATGTATATTGTATATAACCTATTTTATCTTTGTTGGTATGAATTGATTTATTTGTTTGAAAATTTAATTTAAAAACATCACAATAAGTTATATATTAATTATGTAACCAAATTTGTAATCAAATTATTATTTATAATTTTTATAATTTCAATTTAAGTTGTAATTTCGAATCAGAAGACTCTTTATACAGTTTCAAACTTGGTAAAGATATAAGCGTCATTGTGATTTCAGTTTTTTTTGGTCATAAGAGATGGAATTATACTTTTCTTACCCTTACTTTTGCATTATAATAAGTTTAAGTTCTATTATTAATTTTCAAATCAATATTTGAGTCATTTAAGCAATTTTGCCTAAAAAGAAAGTATGCAATGTCAGATTTTTAGATTTAGATTTCTCTTTTTTCAACCAACTATTGTTTATCTACTCAAGATATCATCAACCATGTTTTCTCAAAAGATACGCTAGATAATGGAACGCGGATGTTGAATCTTTTACAATTTCTCGAATCGCTGGAAGGCCTGAAACTATATATTTTGTTAATGGTATATTTCTATCTTTACTGTTAGATTTTTTAAACAAAATCTTTTTGTATAGATTTATTAATGGAATGACGATGTTGAATCCTTTACAATTTTTCGAATCGCCGGAAGGCCATAAACTATGTATTTTGTTAGTTGTATATTTCTATCTTTTCTTGTTAGATTTTCTTTAAAACTGTTGGATATGAGCGTGATGTATAGGATAATGTGCAAAATTTATTAACAGTAAAAATTGAAAAACGTATGATGACTTGGTTGGATTGATCTATATCTCTACAGTAGACACAATATTAGTTACATATTGTTATCACAAAAGCAATTAAAGTGGTATATTACTGTATTTTGACATAGACCAAGAAATCTAAAGCTAGCTACTCATAGCGATACAGTATGATAGGAATTCAATTTTTTATTAATTGTTACGAGCAACAACAACACCAACACCATGTCCATGTCTATCAGCAGCAGCAACAACAACGACAAGAAAGTTTTGATGCAATTGGTTCACTATTTCCTCAACATTTGCGTCCTTTCTGAAATAATAATCTTTCAGCTACCACGCCACAAGTGTAACAACTTCTAAGAACCTAGTAAGTCACATCAATAGTTTTTTATTTGTTAGTCTAGACCAACTTGTTTGACTGAATCATCCATATGCCAATATAAATGTCCCTAAAATCATATTATATTTAACTGCATATATAGGTCATATGCAACAACTGCAGCAACATCGTCCTTACGATCAACCTTCTCGATTTTAAAGTCCAGTTATGTAAGATTTCACTTAATAGAATAAAAAATAGTATTTGTAGCTGTCTATATAAAACAAATAGACTAATGATGTTCTATATAAACCGTATAGAATAATGCGAGTTCTATATATAGGGGTTGATTGGCATAGAGGCTGTGAGAACTTTAAGATATTTTACAGTTTTAACAGTGAAAAATAAAGCAATCACACTTTTTTATTTTTAAATATTTAACAGCCTTAAAAGTTATTTTCAAAATTTTCTTCTTGTTTTTTTATTTTTTCCCACAGCCACTTTTTACTCACTTTTTCACTTTTTCTCTCTTCCCCTATCATATTTCCATGTTTTTGGGTTTTATTATTTATTTATTTTGATTAAATAGTACAAATAAATAATTTTTTCTTCTTTTTCCTTCCCAAAAAACTCAAAACTTTTCTCACATATTATATAAATTTTATAACAAATAAATTTGAACTTATTAATTATTAATATTTTTTCTCCTTCTTTTAAGATCCATTTATTCTATTAATTGATTAATTTTTAAATTTATTTACTTTCCATGTAAACAAAATTCAATAAAAATAAAAGAAAATTATTTGTTTTGAATATTTATATCTAAAACAAAATAAAAACATACAGTCACAGTAACAAAATGAACAGTTTCTTGTATCTCTGCTTGATGTTCCACAGACTGCCGAAGCTCTACAAACTCTTCGATCATAGCCTCATCCCACCACTTTAACATATGTCACCCACCATCCTATACAAGCAAACACAATAGATAACAAAAGTTTACATTTAATATTACAAAAATTCAAACTCAAATCGCAAACAAAACCGTCAAAGTCTCATTACCTCACTGTTACGACATCCTTAGAATCTTCTAACCATATTCAGCTCTAATGTGGATTGTCTTTGGAGAGGCTCCAAATCACAGAAACAAATCCAAGAGTTAAGACAGATTGATGCTGAGGCGTCGAATTCACTTCTGGGAATCCATAACTTTCAAAACCTTTGGAACTACTTGACGGTTGATTGTAGCTGTATCGCCCCATCCCTGTTTATCAGATAACAATGACTCGTTAGCTTTTATTCTATAAATGTTTTGGTCTAAACAGAAAAAAAAACTTATGCATAATTTATTTGCTTTGAATCTATATATTTTTAAAACACTAAAAACACTATAGTTCGGGAAGCAAGGTTAGACGAAAAAACGGTTTTAGATCTGGATATCAACTAAGATCTGATAAAGATGAAGACTGGGAGATGGAGAACAGCGACTGTTAACAGCGACTTTTGAGAGCAATAGAGCGAGGAGATCCAGTAGAGCGAGGGGACCGAGGAGAGGCTGGGAGAGCGGAGAGGAGAGGCTGGGAGAGCGGCGATGAGAGTGGCGAAGAGAGCGGCGATGAGAAGAGACAGAGAAAGGTGAGCGCCCTTTAAGAATGGGGATTCAAGATTTTCAGAAAATTAGGGTTTTCATTTGCTTTATATAAGGGTATAAAATTTACGGTTAGACTATTAATTTCCGCTTTAGCAGACTTCATATGCAGTCTCAAAACATTTAACTTTATATAGATCTGAAGTCTATTAATCGCTAACATCTAAATAGACTTTGTATGTCTCAAAATTTATACAGAGAACACATGAAGTCTATTAAGTGTAAACCCTAAATCGATAATTTTCATGTAATAGTCCAAACCCTATATAAAAAGTTATATTAACTTATAAAATCGTTTACTACATTCAAAATTTAACATTTAGATCCAAGAAATCTAAGCCTAGCTACTCATAGCAATATTGTATGCTAATAATTCAAAAACATTTATTTATTGTTAGGAGAAACAACAATACCAACACCATGTCCATGTCTATCAGCAGCCGAAACAACAACGACAAGAAAGTTTTGATGCTTTTGGTTCACTATTTACTCAACATTTGCGTCCTTTCTCAAATCATAATCTTTCAACTACTTCCGCCACAAGTGTAACAACTTCTCATAACCTAGTAAGTCACATCAACATCTTTTTATTTGTTTGTCTAGACCAACCTTTTTGACTGAACCATGCATATGCTAATACAAATGTGTCTAAAATCATATTAGATTTAACTACATATATCGGTTCATATGCAACAACAGCAGCAACATCGTCCTTACGATCAACCTTTTTGAATTTAGAGTCTAGTTATGTAAAATTACACTTAATAAAATAAAAATAGTATTTGTAGCGGTCTATATAAAATAAATAGACTAATGCAGTTCTATATAAAATAGATAGTATAATGTGAGTTCTATATATAGTATAGTAGTCCCTCTTACTTTTTTCAAAGGCAATTTCGTCCAAAAATGTTACCAAAATATTGTCTTTGGTTATTTTTTTTATTTTAATTTTACTATGACTATAAATTTTATTTGTGTACTCAATATGGTCATTGATCTAAAAAAACTTTTTAAAAATGTTGTAAATGCAGGCATAACCATTTATTTATAAAATGGCAAATCAAAAAATTACGATGCTCTGCCTTTTATAATGCATGCATATGACTAGTTTACAACTGTACTTTTTTCTTTCTAAAAGCTTATAGTTGTAATTCAAAAATTAAAATAGTTGAAGGGTTATAGGGTGTGAATGCAATAAAATTAGAGTAATTAAGAACAAAAAAAATTAAAGAGAAATAAAATAAATAAAAAATATTATAAAGGGAAATTATTTTTTCCATATAGGTTTTGAGGTGGGGAAAAATCTGTCTTTTTAATTTTCCTAAAAACTCTATATTTTTTACTTCTCTAAAACAGTTAAAGGATTACAGAGTGTGAATGGAATAAAATTAGAGTAATTAGGAAGAATTCAGAGGAAAAAGTAGAGGGAAAGGAAAACTTATTATGAAGAGAAATAAATCCAAAAAAAAATATCAAAAAGATAATTTTTTTCCATAAGAGTTTTTAAGTGGAAAAAACCTATTTCTTTTTTTACTTTCATAAAAAATATCTTTTTGACCTTTCTAAAATAGTTAAAGGAATCTAGGGTGTGAATGGAATAAAATTAGAATAATTAAAGAAAAATAAGATGGAAAGAAAAATTATTATAATGAGTAACAGAACCCCTAAAAAATTATTATAAAGGGACTTTTTGTTTTGATATGGGTTTTGAAGTGGAAAAAAATCTGTGTGTTTGAAATTTTTAAAACAAATCTCACTCGATTATTCCCATTATATAGGTGAACAAAAATCTCTCTCATTTTCATGGAAAAGGTTATTACATGATATATAGCCATTCAGAAACTTAGTTTTTTTTAATTTTTGGTTAAGTTTTTTGTATTTGCATAGAAATGATGAAGACTATCATAATTTATTTAGAAATCATTTATCTATCTCTCATTTCATTTTTTTCTTCACTCATTTCTCATTATTATGATATTTACAACTCGTTTATTTACTATTGACACTTAAAAAGTTCACACATATCTTTGAAATTTACTGTTGTACCATACAATGAGAGATATTTTTTATGTATAACAGGACAAAAATGATAAATTTTGATGTTATATTACATGTTCATGTCAAATTATTTTGATATTCATATAATCAAATTATTTTTTATAATTTTTATAATATTAATTTAAGTTGAAATACAGTTTTTGGACGAAATTGCCTTTGAAAAGTATCAGTACCTCACTGTTTCAGACTTTGTAAATATATAACCGTCATTGTGGTTTCTGTTTTTTTTTTTGGTCATAGAGGATGGAATTGTAATTTTCCTACCACTTTGAGTTATTTGTTTTATTATGATAAGTTTTGGGGTCTATTTTTAATTTCAAAATCAATATTTGAGTCATTTTAAGCAATTTTTCCTAAAAAGAAATTAGTATGCCATGTCAGATTTTTAGATTTAGATTTCTCTTTTTTCAGCCTCTCATTAGTATATTAGAACTAATGCTTGTCTACTTAAGATATCATCAACCATGTTTTCTTAAAAGATATGCTAGATTGTGGAACGCCGATGTTGAATCTTTTACAATTTCTCGAATCGCCGGATGGCCTGAAACTATATATTTCATGAATGGTATATTTCTATCTTTTCCTGTTAGATTTTTTTTAAGAAATTATATTGTTTAGAGTTATTAATGGAATGCAGATGTTAAATCCTTTACAATTTCTCGAATCGTAGGAAGGCCTGAAACTATGTATTCAGTTAATAGTATATTTCTATCTTTTCTTGTTAGATTTTCCTTAAAATTGTTGGACATGAGTGTAATGTATAAGATAGTGTGCAAAATTCATTAGCAGTAAATATTAAAAAAACATATGCTGAGTTGGTTGGAATGATCAATATTTCTACAGTAGACAAAAAAAAACAATTTTGTAGTGTCCTCATATATTAGTTACATATCGTTATCACAAAAGCACTGATATATTACTGCCTTTTGGCATATACCAAAAAATCTAAGCCTAGCTACTCATAGCGATATAGTATGTTAATAATTCATAAAAATATTATTTATTGTTAGGAGCAACAACAACACCAACACAATATCCATGTTTATCAGCAGCCGCAACAACAACGACAAGGAAGTTATGATGCAATTGGTTTACTATTTCCTCAACATTTGCGTCATTTCTCAAATAATAATCTTTAAGCTACCACCGCCACAAGTGTAACAACTTCTCAGAACCTAGTAAGTCACATCAACTGCTTTTTATTTGTTTGTCTAGACCAACCTTTTTGACTGAATCATCAATAGGCCAATATAAATGTCCCTAAAATCATATTATATTTAACTACATATATAGGTTCATATGCAACAACAGCAACAACATCGTCTTTACGATCAACTTTTTTGATTTGAGAGTCCAGTTATGTAAGATTACAGTTAATAGAATAAAAATAGTATTTGTAGCTGTCTATATAAAACAAATAGACTAATGATGTTCTATATAAACAAATAGAATAAGTCTCTCTTATTTATTTTCAAGGGCAATTTCGTCTAAAAATATTACCAAAATAAAACTCGCTTTTTTTTCTCTTGTGATAAATCTAATAGTTCACGACTTGCTTACATGGTAGAAATCGAGGACATTTGAAGTCTGGATATGAATGAAATGTTACGTTGTGGAGCGTTATTAAAGGTACAGATCACATAAGTTTGATTATGTAGAGGATATGTTATGCACAAACCCAATAGATTTTACATATAAAATATATTTCTAAAACATATATATATATATATATATATATATATATATATATATATATAATATAATATAATATAATATGAGAGAAGCATATAGTGTTTGGATTATTTTGAATACCTTAAATCATTTTATTCTAAATTAAATTATTCTGTATCAGAAATAAAATTGCAAAAAAAAAAAAAAAAACAAGTGGATAAAACCAATGGGGAAAGGTTTTTATACCTAGCTGAATGGTTAACCATCCTTAAATTGTGGACCTCATTTTGCCAATTGGTTAAAACCGATGGGGAAAGATGATTAAACCTAGCTGAATTGTTAACCATCCTTGAATTGTGAAGCTCATTTTGTCAATTGGTTAAAACCGATGGGGACAGTTTCTGACAATTTAGCTAGGTATAATCACTCTTCCCCATCGATTTTATTCACTTGTATTTTTTTTGTCAATTTTATTTCTAGTACAGAATTTTTAATGTAGAATCAAATGATTTAAGGTATTCAAAATAATCCAAACACTATATGCTTCTCTCATATTATATTATATATATATATGTTTTAGAAATATATTTTACATATAAAATCTATTGGGTTTGTGCAGGATATATCCTCTACATAATCAAACTTATGTGATTCGTACCTTTAATAACACTCCACAACGTAACATTTCATTCATACCCAGACTTCAAATGTTCTCGATTTCTACCATGTAAGCAAGCCGTGAACTATTAGATTTATCACAAGAAAAAATATGTGAGTTCTACTTTGGTAATATTTTCAGACAAACTACTATACTATATATATAGAACTCGCATTATTCTATCTATTTTATATAGAACTGGTTAGTCTATTTGTTTTATATAGACCGTGACAAATACTATTTTTGTTCTATTAAGTATAATCTTACATAAGTGAACTCTAAAATCAAAAAGATTGATCGTAAGGACGATGTTGTTGCTGTTGTTGCATATAAACCTATATATGTAGTTAAATATAATATAATTTTAGGGACATTTATATTGGCATATCGATGGTTTAGTCAAAAAGGTTGGTCTAGACAAACAAATAAAAAGCTGTTGATGTGACTTATTAGGTTCTGAGAAGTCGTTACACTTGTGGCGGTGGTAGCTGAAAGATTATTATTTGAGAAAGGACGCAAATGTTGAGGAAATAGTGAACCAACTGCATCAAAACTTTATTGTCATTGTTGTTGCGGCTACTGATAGACATGGACATGGTGTTGGTGTTGTTGTTGCTCCTAACAATAAATATTTTTTTAAAAATTATTAGCATACTATATATATGTTTTAAAAATATATTTTACATGTAAAATCTATTGGGTTTGTGCAGGACATGTAATCTACATAATCAAACTTATGTGATCCATACCTCTAATAATGCTCCACAACATAAAATTTCTTTCATATCGAGACTTCAAATGTCCTCGATTTCTACCATGTAAGCAAGACATCAACTATTAGATTTATTACAAGAGAAAAAATAAGGTTTTTTCTACATTGTAAAGTTCTATATCTATTTTATGGACCTCATTTTTTATAGGCATCATGCCAGTATGCAAAGATCGGTGCATCAGCCTTCATCGAGTTTTCGGTTCTCAAACCTTAACACTCATACTCGTATACATCCATACGCAAACTCAATCCTGCCTCCACATATACATTTTCTTTTATGCATGAATGAAATTATAGTTATTTCTGAATATCCTCTTTCCTATTAATTGAGAATCCCTTTTAATGGAAAAAGTTTAGTTGTCAACTCTAGAATAAAAGTTAGTGTATTTTTTTGATGACATGTAAATGTGACATGTAAAATTTTCTAAAATAAACGAAATATTTTGATTGGTTGAGTTAAAATTAAATAAATTATAAAATTAAAACATGAATACACTAGATTATAATACTAAAATTAATAAATTTAAATTAACAGAAAATAATAATTACTATGATTTTAATTTGTTTGTACATATACTCATAATAAATTGTATAAAATATGAATACGAAAATTTTACAACCAATATATATTATATTTTTATATAAAAAATAATAATATATTATCCAATAGGATAGTAAATACGCTATACCATTTTTATCTCTTATTCATTTTAAAATAAATAAAAAGTTTATATCATACTCATATATAGTCTCATTGTAGATCGTGAATTTGAGATCAGAAATAAAATGAAATCTTACTCGAAGAAAAAATAAATTATAAAAGATAAAACAAATATGAATAAGAAGTAGAAGTAAAAATAAAAATAAATCTCTACAGTTTTGTTTTTCTGTAACATTCTCATACTTTGTTTTACGGAGTCGTTTAAAAATCTTAAGAAACAAATTTTATAATAAACGCATATGCGGCTCAAATTTTATAATGAACACATGCATACATGCCAAATATAATAAATTTATTTTCTTCACCAAACTAATTCCTCAATATTATTCAAAGAGATGAGCGGAGAGGTACTGGAGAATTTTATAAAATATGATTTCACAAATTTTATAACAAATATTTATTATAATTTTTATTGAAAAGGAAAATTACTAATAGATTATCCAGTGTACTACATTTATTTTCATGATAAAGTCAAATATTATATTTTAAATTTAAAAACAATTATTGTAATTTTTGTTAATATTTCATATAAATTTAATTTGAAACCATATATCATAAAATGCTGAAAATATAAATTTTTTTAAACTTATTAATTGATCATATCAAATAAAATAGTGTATTAATTAAGTGGTAAAATAGAAAAATTAGTTTTTTTCTTAATATGTGTGAAAGAACCTAAAACTATAATTAAAAAAAAAACAGAGGGAGTACTTACATGCATAAATATACATATTTATTTCTTTTTAAAATTCAACCATACATTATAAAAATATATATTACAAAACATATACTTTGTTATTTTTTTAAACACATAAAAGTCATACTTCGATTTTTCACAAATATATGTGTGTATATAAATATTAATTATGCAAAAGTCAAAGTCGCATGCGAACTTGTCGTGCGTGCATTTTGTTAACACCGATTACAGTTCAATTTAAATTTTAGTTATTAAACAATTCATATATATATTTCTAATCTCTATATGTCCTAAGAGCGGTGTGGTGGTTGGTATACACGAACGTGCAGGCCAACCATTTACCCGCTCTTATGATAAGTAAAAATTATAACCCATTTTGGTTTAATTAGCAATAGGTCAAGAAAAAATATATTTAAAATATATATATTGGCAAGATTATAATATGTAAAGAGAAAAGAAAGCATAGTATGGATAATATTCAAGACATATTATAAGAATTTAATTATTATTTAATATAACTTTTACTTGTGCAATTATATGTTACTCTAAACCATAAAAAAAATAAAAAGTTTTAAAATAAATCAGTTTCAAAAAACACAAAATGATATGAAACGTTTGTATGATTGTTGTTAAACACTAAAACTGTATATGTATAAAAATATAACGTTTACATAATATATGAGAAAATTAATCAATACTTTAATATTACAACTATTTGTGTCTTTAAAAAAATTATACATGCACATGCGTGCTGGCTAACCATAAAAATTAAATAAATTATTATATGTTTTAACATTTTTGAGTTTATTTAGTTATCATATTTACACTTTTTATCTAAGGAAGTATTTTAAAATCTTGGTTAATGGATTTTTATCTTCAATTTCTTTTCAAATCTAGAACATTTTTCATTTGATTTATCACTATTTTTTTATATTAAATATTCATTATTATTAATACATAATTAATTATGTACAAATAGGTTAACTTCAATATAAAATATAATTATATATTGCACATATAAAATATTTTATAGCTCGCACACGGTGCGGACCGATCACCTAGTTATAACTATAATTAATGACCTCCAAATGGAAAAATCAAAGTTAGATTAATTGGACGGTCATTCAATTAGCTATTAGACTCCCAATAATCAACATATATTCACTAAAAAATAAAAACATACAATTAGGGAATCCCTAATTCTTTCGTCATTGTTGGAAGACCAACTACGACAGTAGTACATATATTATCAATTCAATGTTGTACATATGATTATATATGCACTAAAAAAATTACTGATGATATAAACGTTACATAATAGAGTTTTAGGATCTCGGCGACGAAGTTAACAACGTATATTTAATTTTGAAGAATCGACATCTTCTAATCAACTTAGGGTATAAGTTCCTTTTTTTTGAATGAAATGTAAAATTAATTGAACCAAAAAACGTTTTTACAATAACTGTGACTCTGTTTCTAAATTGAGAATGAGAAAGACTATTTATCTAAAAGAAACAATGTCAGTGATTTGAGAACCAAAACTCGAAACCTTCCTCATATCGAGGGTCTCCAATTCGCCGTATTGTGGTCAACCTATTACGGAATTGCTTGTCGATTAGCTGTGCTATTTATTTGCAGAGAGTATAGGGTTCACCATGCCGCATGCCATTCCTTTCACGCCAAATTGAGTGAATTGCTGTCTGGAAAACATATCGAATGAGAAATAGAGCGATCCCAGCTTGCGATTCGTCCACTAACATTTCGAGAACATTCTCCCATTTTGTTGTGTATCTCGAGACAAACATCTACCAAGTGAGCGCATTCCAGACTTTTGCGGAACAGCTACATTGAAAAAATAAGTGATTTCGAGTTTCTAGCGGTTCCTGACAGAATATACAAGAGTGATAAGCTCATGTATTCCATCTAGCCATTCTATCACCCATTTATAAACGATTTAGAGTTGCCAGCCATGCCATGAAAGAGTACTTAGGTGTTGCATGTGTGAACCACACTCCTTTGTACCACTCTCTTATTGGTTGCACAACTCTAATAAACTTCCATGTGTCCTTTGATTTGAATTTAGCTGTGAATTTGTCATGGCGTCTTTTCCATACTACCACATCATCCAACAGACTAGTCACTTTTCCACGTTGAATATCCTGTTCATCCTTGGTGTCATTCAAGAGAGGAACTCTGTGTATTCTTCGGCGATGTGAGGCTAAAACTGTGGCGACTTTTGTGTGAGTAGGTATGCCGAGACCCACACAACCTCGCAAACCTGTCAGCCTATGAAGTCTCCTCAAATTGCTCCAAACATTAAACAAAAATTATGTAGATAGCCCATTGCGAATCTCTACTCTTGCAAAAGAACTTGCAATCTCTGTGTATTTCGGCAACTTTTTCCACATTCATGAACCGAGTGAAGACGTTTCTTTGACAGACCAGAACGAGGCCTCTCGTACGAGATAACGTCTGATCCAGTTCACGCACAGAGACGAGTGTGCTGAAAAGATTCGCCGGATTAATTTCAAGCAACTTACTTGGTTCACTTCATTTAGAGATTTCAAGCCCAACCCACCTTCTTCTTTGGGTAAACAAACATCTTTCCAAGCAAGCTTTGCTTTCTTCGCATTGAGATCTGGACATGACCAAAGAAATGCAGAGCACAATTTATCAATCTCCTTATAGGCTTTTGGAAGTGTGAATGCCGAAATCCAAAAATTAGTGAGACTTTCAATCACAGAAGCTATCAACTGAAGCCGACCAGCAAAGGATATGTATCTTGCTGTCCAAGTGCTGATTCGGTTCCTTACTTTTTCAATCAAGGGCGTGTAATCATGGCATGACATTTTCTTTGTTAGCAGTGGAAGACCTAGCTAGGTATCTTACCGGAAGGGCCCCCAAATCAAATGGGAATTGGCCAAGTATATCTTCTCTATTTGCCTCGGAATAGTGTTGATTTCTCTAGACTGATATTCAACACTGAGATCTCTGCAAATTCCTTGAAGACTGCGAGAATTCCTTCTATAGAGCACAAAACATCTGCAAAACACAAATGCGCCAGCTTCTGATTTTGGCAATAAGGATGATAGCCAATGCTCCATTTATTGGCTGCCTTGTCAAACAATTTCGATAAGACGTGCATGCGGATCACAAATAAGTACGGGGACAACGAGCACCCTTGGCGCAAGCCTCTTTTGCTTTTAAAAAACCCTGCAAGTTCACCATTCACCTGACTGAGAACGTTGCTGTCGTGACACATAACTTAATCCAATGTATGAACCTTGGCGGGAAGTTTAAAGCAGATAACGTGTTGAAAAATAAGGGCCACTAGACATAGTCAAAAGCTTTGGAAATGTCCATCTTTGCTGCACATCGAGACGAGACATCCTCTTTATGGTACTTTTTCACCAGTTCTGAAACTAAAAGCACGTTCTCCATTAGCAGACGGTCTTTCATGACAGCAGACTAGTTAGGTGCAATGAACTATGGGAGCATTTTTTCAGCCGGTTGGCTAGAATCTTTGAAATCACTTTGTATATGACATTGAAACAAGATATTGGGCGATAGTCTTTCATCTCTGTTGCTGTTGTGGTCTTTGGAATTAGCGCAAGTATAGAGGTATTTATACCTTCGGCAAAAAACTCTTATAAAAAAAAGTCTGAACCGCAATCACAAAGTCTTTATCAACAATCGGCCAAGATTACTTGAAAAACTCACTTGAGTATTCATCTGGTCCTGGTTCTTTATTACTTGGCAATGCAAATAAAACAGATTTCACTTCTTCCTCTGCTACCATTGTCTGCAAGAGTGCAGTGTCAGTTGCATCGCATTCAAACTCCAGAGATCATGAAGATCTGTGACTGAGATGCCCATAAATTTTGCTAATTTGCGAGAGAGGAACTCCTTGAAGAAATTTTCAGCCACTATTTTTATCTCCTCATGCGTATTTTGCCTTCGTACCGTCTTCCCTTTGCACTTCTCGAATAGTGTTTATGAGTTTTCTAACCTCAGCGGCTTGATGAAAAGACTTGTTGTTACCATCACCTACCTGCAGCCAGCGAAGTTTAGATATTTAGTAAACAAATCTCTCCTCCATGTCAGCCAGACGTTGCCATTTTACAAAAGCCTGAGATTCTGCTTCCATTGCACTTGCATCTGGATTCAACAGAGTTTTTGTTTGACATTCGCAGAGATCCTAATAAGCTGACTTTTTCCTCTTTGACAAATCACTAAATTGGTCTTTGCTTAGACTCCTCAATATCGGTTTTAAGCCTTTCAGTTTCTTTGAAAGCCTATGTAATGCTGAGGTAGATTTAAAAAGAGGATATGATGTGCTCCATAAATTCTCTAAGATCGGCATAAAACCTTTTGAACTCGCCAAAGCATTTGTGAATTTGATACATCTTTGCGGCTTCATTACTCTCTTTGTAATCTGAATACGACATCTTTGGTGATCTGAGCATCGACCATCTTCAAAAATATAATAATGATTGCGGATAATCAGCCAGCCATGAATCATTCATAAGGACTTTATCCAGTTTTTTACAGATCAATCCTTCATCTCTCTTCACCAAGTAAAAAGTGGACCATGAGTTTTCATATCAACCAAAGAACAATAGCTAATCATATCTTGAAAATCACGCATCCCCATAAGTATCGTTGGTGAGATCATATAGTTCGAATGCTCCTCTCCTTCAAGAATTTCATTAAAATCACCAAAAATTAACCATGGTTTATTTTGGATCATTGGTGAATCTTGATGGTGCTTCAAATCTGCCCAAAGCACCTTTCTCTCATCCACAAAATTTGACACATAAACAAATGAACAGAAGAACTCATTCTCCAAGCCTTCTAGCAAAACTGAGCATGTGATCAATTGTTCACTTGTAAAACATGGGGTGACACACACTTGAGAACCCCAAACCACCCAAATTCTCCCTTATACGTTATATTCATAATTAAACGACCAACCATTGGAAACTGTAGAAACAATTCGTGCTGCGTTCTTTTCCTTGACTAGTGTCTCCAAAAGGCAACCGAACTGTAGTGAACTCTTTTTTTATCCAATCATGGACCACATAATGTTTAGAAGTTTTGTTAAACCCTCAAACATTCCAGAAAAAAAACCCGACATAATTAGTTTTTTTCTGGAGGATCTTCTTTTCAAACCACTAGGGACGATGTGCTTAGCTTTTTGAGTTGCAGGGTCCGAGAGAAATTTGTGACTATCCTTTGAGTTTCTAGGCAACGTTTGTCTGGCTGGAACATCTGTTAGTTTTCCTTTTTTCCTAGTGAGTTTTTGAGGTGTTATCTCATCTTCTGTGTCACCAGATTCTTAGTTTTCTATCTCCGTGTCACTGTGAATTGCATGATCTTCTTCAAGTGGTGTTTCTTGGACCTCTGTGTCAGATTTTTCATTTGTGTCCTTAACTGCACTTGAGTCTGAGTTCTCTCCGTCCTTCTCCTTGACAATGAGAAAATCAAATCTCGAGGCAGAAAGGATGGATACCTCACCAAATTTTAACTGATTTTTCCTTTCAGGGGTTCGAGCAACTTTCCCCGGAGAAACAGTAGTCCACTCACCCTCTTCCTTCTCTTCAGTAACTACATTTGTCTCTGGTTCAACATTGTCTCGATCGTCCTTTATTTAATGGTTCTTTTCTTTTTCTTTATCGTCATTTGTTTTCTTTTGTGACATCGTCATGTGTTCATGTTCTTCTACAACTAGCTTGATATATACATTATGGCATTGTAACTTGTCTTATATAATCAAGATTTGTTTTTCTTCTTAAAGTTTTTACTCAGCGCTTTATGATCAGTTTTTTTTCAACATCCCGGAAAATGGGATCAGTTTTTTTTCAATAGAACTATAATCCTAACTTGCAGAGAAAGCATCGGAAGATCAAGTGGACTTGTATCAGAAAAACGAAAGCGTATAGGTGAAATAGAGGATCGCGACCCATTTATAAAATGATGTGTGAGTTTGGTGACCCAATTTTGGTTGCCCTATAGTATCAAGAAGTGAAGCCTCAATTCTCCAAGCCCTAAAGGCCTAGGTAAGGCTCACGGCAAAAGCCTAAACCTAATTTAAATGTACCCTTCTCCACCTCGTATTTAAAGACCTCATCCTGCAGCTTAGAGAGCACAGAAAAAACCTCAGAGAAGCTTTGCCGAATTTTCTGCAGCCCAACCGTAAATATCATATCCGAGTAGCTACCTTTCGAGGCCGTTTACTGTCATCTCCGAAGGACCCAAATCGAGATCTTAGTGTCGTTGGAAATAAGATTCTCCCATCTTTGCAGGACCTCTGAATTTGTTCGATTTGGATTTATATTCTGTTAGTTGTCGGTATTTCAATCTGAGCGGGTCATTCTGTGTAAATCCAGAAAACTCATTTTTTCCAGTTTCGCAAAAGAGATTGCGGGCCGAATTCCCGACGGACCAGGAGGACCCAGCGGCTGTTCTTGGTACCTTTGGAAAGAGGACACTGCAAGGTTTCCCGAACCTCTAAGATCGCACGATTCAAAGTTTTATTCAGTAAGATATTGAGCTTTATTTCTAAATAAGAAAATCTGTATAAATCAGAGATTATGAAACCTAGTTGCAGAGTTGTGTTTTTCAGAATATGGGTTGAGTTTTCGAGTGTGATTTTCGAGCAGGTCCGAGACATTAAGGTCAGACCGTGGTGTTTATAGATAGAGGACGTGTTCGGGAAGCTGTCGGACCAATCAGAATTGTGTGAGTTCAGAGACTATCCTGGCAATTCTGATTGGTCTGACTTCTTTCTTAACACGTCCATTATCTGTAACCACCACAGTCTGACCTTACTGTCTCAGACCTGCTCGAAAATCAAACTCTAAAACTCAACCCATATTCTGAAAAAATACAACTCAGCAACTAGGGTTCATAATCTCAGATTTACACAGATCTACTTATTCGAAGAGAAACCTCTATATCTTACTGAGTAAAGATTCGAATCGCGATATCTTAAAGGTTCTGGTAACCTTGAAGTGTCGAATCGCGATATCTTAAAGGTTCTGGAAACCTTGAAGTGTTCTCTTTTCAAAGGTAAAAATAACTGCCGCTGGGTCCTCCTGGTCCGTCTGAAATTCAGCCCGCAAACTCTTCTGCAAAACTGGAAAAAAGTCCGGCTTTTGACTTTACCCAGGATGATCCGCTCGGATTAATGACGATAATTAAATGAATATAACTCCAGATCGAACGATTCCAGAGGCTCTAGAAAGATGGGTGAATCTTATTTCTAACAACATTAAGATCTCGATCTAGATCTTTCGAAGACGACGGGAAACAGCTTCGAAAGGTAGTCAGATATGCTATTGATGGATGGGCTGCATAAAATCCGGCAAAGTTTCGCTGAGACTTTTTTGTGCTCTCTAAACTGCAGGACGAGGTCTTTAAATAAGAAGTGGAGAAGGGTTTATTTAAATTAAGTTTAGGCTTTTTCCGTGAGCCTTGTGTCTTGGGCATTTAGGGTTTCGATAATTTGGGCTTCAATTCTTGATACTCTAGGGCCACGAAAATTGAGTCACGAAACTCACACACCATTTTATAAATAAGTCTTGATCCTCTATTTCTCCTATGGGTTTTCATTAGTCTGATACTAGCCCACTTGATCTTCCGATGCTTTTTTGCAAATTAAGGTTAGACTTCTATCGAAAAAAACTGATCATATTTTCCGGGATACAGATGTCACATGCTTGCTGCCTTCACTTTTCTTGACTTTCAAGATCTTGACACTTTACGGTCTTTTCTTACTTTCTCAAAGATGTATTTTGATTTCCACATTTGTTTGTGCCATTCGCTTTTAAGAAATACAATATTCTGTAATAATCCTACACAAAGCAAAATACTCAAAAGACACTAAAACAGAGACAACTCCAATAACGTTTCGGTTGGTCATAAGTGCAGTGGCGGATCTAGAAATATATTTTAGCGGGGGCAAAAACTAGTTTATAAACAAAAATATTTTATTTATAAAAATATTATATTACTATAATAAATTTATTTTTAATATCAAAATAAACTAAGAGTCACATATATACAATAAATTTTAAACAATGATATCTTATCTCCTTGATTTGCATAAGTATCACTATTTTCAAAAAATATATACAACTTATTAAGAGAAATATAACTAGATGAACTATAATTTTAAAAATAATTAGACAATAAAAAATATAAGATAAAAGAAAAATAGCACAATATATTATCATAAATAAAAAATATATGTAAAAAGAAATATGAAAAGAAAATGAATCAGATATGATATATTACCATAAAGATAGAGCACAATAATGGAAACAAGAAGATATAAGGCAATAAAAAAGAAATGAATAAATAAATATTTCAAAAAAATGCTCAATAAAGAAATAATTTAATTCGTTTTATTATACTTGGAAACAAAAAGAAAGAAAAAAAAACTAAATTGGAGAGAAGGAGGTGTTCGAACCGGGGGCATAGTGAGATTCCGAGAGGGGGCAACTATCAGCTAAACTAACTAATATATCAGTATTTTTACTAATTTTAATATTTATTTAAATTTAGCAGGGGCACCTGACCCCCCCCCCCTCTCTAACTCACCTAGATCCACCCTTTGTCATAACCCAATATCGTTTCGGTTCGGTTATGAAGATAATTCTTCTTCATTTTTTTTTTTTTTGATTAAATGTCAAATTTATTTATCAAAAGCTGCATTCAAATACAAGATGAAATACAAAAAGGATTGTATTGTACAACTACTTCTCACAACTTCCTACTACTGATTCATTTTAGAGTTGACACATTTGAAACCATCTTCGAAGAAGTCCCTCGAATTGGTGCAGATACGAGTTACCCATTGGACTTATCCTGTTGCGAATTTCCTTATCCACCAGTCTAGATACTTGTGAGTGAGACATCCATCTTTTGTCGTGGCAACGGTCGTTCCTTTCTTTGCAAACAAAATATATTGTCGTTTGAAACACCATTTTAAGCAGAATGTTGTCCAGAGAAACATGATTTGCATTGACCAAGTGATTCACCGTGTGCTCCCAATCCTGTGTCGCTAAATTGCCAAGAAGTTTACCTGCCACAGCCAGCCATACCGTATATGAGTACGGACATGCAAAGAAAAGGTGATCTCTTGTTTCGTTACGCTCTTCACAAAGAACACAATCTTGCTCCAAACCCCAAGCTCTCATACGATCTCCCGTTGTTAGACGATTCCGAATTGTGAGCCAAGCAATGAAGGAATACTGAGGTACCCCTTGTGAAAACCATATCAAGCGGCTCCAGCTCACTCTCTTTTTACTCCGTCTAATCTGTTCCCAAGTTTTTTTGGCTGAGAACATCTTTTGATACACTCCATCTGAGTGTTTCCAAAGAACAATGTCAGTACCATTATCATAATGGGGAACTTCTTGTGCGTGGATCTTGTCAGTGAGAGCTTGATATGCTCTGACTCAACTACCCCTTATGCACCAACTAGAATCCTTTATTGCATCAGCAACTCGCGCATGCCTAGGAATCCCAAAGACTCGGGTACCTACTTCACCTGTGACATCAATTAGCTTTCCAATTTGGAGCCAATCATCGAACCAGAAATACGTTTTTCTCCCATCTCTTATGTTAAACCGCATAAATTGATAGACCTGATTCCTGAGCTTCAATAATTTTCTCCATAACCGCATAAATTTGGAGCCAATCATCGAACCAGAAAGACGTCTAGATTCTATCAATAAGTGGTTCATAATCAACTTTAGATAACACTTTTGTGCTCAAAGGAAGTACCAAATAGCGAATGGTGTACCCACTGTAATACCAAAAGTTTGAGCCACTTGTATACAATTTCGCTGAAGCGTTGATCCCGGACTACCACGGAGAAATATCGAGGATTTAGAGGCATTTATATGCAAACCCGACATACTCGCAAACTCTCTGAAGACTTCCATGATTGCCTCAAGAGAACGTGCTTTGCCATATGCGTCAAACCTTCTTCCTTACACATCGGGTGACACCTGAACCTCCCATCTAATGCAACCTGGTTCAGAAGCTTAGAGAGAGCATTATTGAGGATGGCATACAAATATGGTGAAAGGGAACAGCCCTGCCTTATACCTCGAGCACTTTGAAAAAACCCTTCTAGATCCCCATTCATTGCGACAGAGAAGCTTGCTGTTAAGATACAAATGTATATCCAGTTTACAAGCAATGGGGTTTACAAACAAATCGGGCAAACCCATTGCTTGTAAAACCTTTATTATGAAAGACCACTTAACTGTGTCAAATGCTTTGGCGATGTCAAATTTAATTGCACATCTTGATGAGATCGATGTCTTATGGTACCCGTTTACCAATTCTGAAGCCAGCAAGACATTTTCCACCAACAGACGACCCCTTATGAACGCACTGGTTTGGTTCAATGGCATGAGGAAGCAGTGATTTTAAACACTTAGCAATGATTTTAGAAATCAGCTTGTATAGTAGGTTGCAGCACACTATAGGCCTGTATTCCTTCATTGTTTTTGCATTCTCGTGCTTCGGCATAAGCGTCAGTATTGCTGCATTTATCCCCTTTGGCAGGAAAACAAACAAGAAGAAGGACTGTACTGCTATGAAAAAATCTTCTCCTATCACCGGCCAAGCTGAGACATAAACTCCTTCGTATAAACTGTCTGGTTCCGGGACTTTGTCATTAGGTAATGAATGTAAATCTCTATTGCTGTTACCGGGACAACCAGTGATGCCGCCAATTGGGAAGTGCATCTGAAGCTTAACAACTCTTGAAGCTTATGAAGAGAGGCATCATTAGATTTAAGTGGTTGTGCTTGGAGAAAGCGCTGATAGTGAGAAATCGCCTCTTGTTTTATCTCTGCAATTGTAGTGAAAACATGTCCTGATTCAGATTCCAAATATTTGATTGCATTGCGCGCCGCACGCGCCATCGCTGCTCGATGAAAAGTAGTGTTGTTTTGGTCTCCAACTTGAAACCATTTAATTCCTTAATTTTTCTTAAAGAACTTCTCCTCCACATATGCCAGATTGTGCCATCTATCTGATGCCGTTGCAGCAGCCGCGAGGTTCTCTGTCGTGGGTGAATCTAACACCTGATTTTGCTTGCTTTGTACGGTTGGGTAGATCACAATATTTTGTTCTACTTAAGGCTTTCATCTCGTACTTCAAAATCTTGAGTTGCATTTGAAACTGAGAGAGGGCAGATCGCGAGTGAAACAAGGGTGTATGGGCATTCCAGACTTTAGCAACTGTAGGAAGGAACTGCTCATGATCTGCCAGATAGTTAAAAAAAACTTAAACGGCTTCCTTAAATCCGAGTTTTGCCGTGAAAGACGGATTAGACACCTTGCATGATCTGAAATTCCTCATGCTTCAAACCTTGGGAAAGAATGAGGAAAGCGATTCAACCATTCTCCGTTAAGTAACGCACGGTCTAACTTCTTACCAATTGGATCACACTGCTTCTTGTTCCACCACGTGAAGATAGAACCCACCTGTGACAAATCTGATAAATTGCAATCAACAACAAGGTTTTGAAAGTGTCTCATCCCAGCCTGATTTAGAGTGCTATTAAATCCTCGGGATTGCTCACTTGAAGCAAGAATCTCATTATAATCTCCCACTAATACCCAAGGGACAGATAAATGATGTAAGCTCTCCTGGTAGCATGAATCTCTTTCCACAACCGCCTCCTTTCTGCCTCAAAGTTTGATGCATACACTGCAGAAACCATAAACACCTCACCTGTCTCGATCACTTGTATTGCACATGTGAGAATTTGTGCACTTTTATAAAGTAATGTAACGATGACACTATACATTCAACAAAACCAGATACGACCCAGCCTGTGAAAATCATAATTTGTGATTGAACTCCAACCAGGTAACGCGGTGCTTGATGACTCTCCTGATGTACTCTTGTTTCAATAAGACAACCAAAAAAAGGTTTTTCTTTCTGAACCCAAAGTCGAACAACAGTGTGTTTGCGTTGTTTACATCCACGCATATTCCATGCGAAGAAAGACGTCATAGTTTCCGTGAGAAAACTTTCTTGGTGTCCTTATTTAGGTGGGCATATTTCAGGTCCTCTGATCGAAGAATTTTTTTTTCGCGGCGTCTTTGTAGTTGGTTATGACTTTTTAATCCCTTATGTGTTTCTTTCTCCTCAAGCTGAGGTTCAGAAACTTCCATTACAATCTCTCCTTCCTCCATATCTCATTCCTCAGTCTCTTCCCTTTCTTCTGTTTCCTCCGTATCGCCATCCTCACTTATGCCAGCCAAAACCGTATATCTTGACGATGAACCGTTATTTTGAGTCTCAACACCATTCTAAGCTTGCGATTTTTTCACTCTTTTAGAAGGAGATTGATGATTTCGGGAGACTGTTTTCCATTCTGAATCACTGTCCATGTCCTCCTTGCCCGACTCCACCAATTCGTTTAACACTTCAACACTTGCATTGACAGAGATCCCATTAGAAAGCCTCGATGTCCCCTTCTTTGTCCCCAACTCCACGACAACCTATGTCTCCTTCACCACCACCTCATCCTCAGTCCCCATCTCAAGATCTTTTTGGAGTATAGTGACTTTTGTTTCCTGACATTCCTTCGAAAGATGTCCCCACTTATGACAAATACCAAAGTTTGGAGGTAGCCAAGGGTAGCTTACTTCAACCTCCACCTTTGATCCATCCCTATCCGTGAAGTTTATCTTCTGTGTTAATTGACTTCCACGAGGACCCGAGCAAGATCAAGTCTAGTACACCACTCAGTAGTCGAACACAATTTCACATAGTTACCCACTATATCCGCTAGAAATCGAAGTCAATTTAGAAGGTAAGGATGACTAGGGACTGCGTTGAAATCTACCCAAATTGGCATGGCCGAGATCCGGGGGAGCTTGCGCTGTGTTCGGAATCCAGTCGTTCACCACAAGTGGGACATCAGAGATGTGCAGTATCTTCTTCGCACAACACGAGTGCGAATTTGAAGATTTTCAATGCGGAACAGAATCGTGTTTTTATTGATGAACTGCACGTCTATCTTCTTAGAAAAACCCCGCAGAGACCAAATCCGAATGACAGTGGCATGGATTCGACCAACATGAGGTGCTTCTCCGATGAAGTATCGAACAACAAAACACTTCCACAAAGAATCCTCATCATTAAGAACCTCGTTTGGAATTCAGACAGTAGCAGTACCATCTACAACTTCAAAATCCGCCTGCAACGCTTCAGATAAATCTTGAACAACCGCCACCCCAGAATTTTTGGATGAATTTTTGTTCTGGGTGATTGGGATCGAGAGTTCTAAAATCGCCCTTTTCCCAGATCTTAAAAATCGCCCTTTTTCAAATTTGTAAGAATTTTTTTTTTTTTGGTCAAACATTTCTTTCATTGATTTTAACCGTCGAGCTTACAATGAAGCAAAGTACAGAAATTGAAAGTTCTAAAAACTAAAATAGAATAAGCAACATAAGTATTCGACTGCGAATCCAAAGAGAGACTTGGATGCGTTGGGATACGGTTTACGGAAAAGTCGGAAGGATAGGTTACACGGTTTAGATCATAGATACAAACCGGAAGTTTCTTAGAGGGCTTCAAAATCGATTGCAAACAAATCGATTTTCCATTCTTCTGCCAATGAATTCAAACGAAGGACACTTTTCGCTCGAAAGGTTGAGCTTTTACAAACACACTCCGTGGAGGAGTTGATTGGGTGGTTACATCTCTCCATAATGGAAGAAATTGATGAACCGTACACGACCTTTGTTAATAGGCTCGTGAGAAAGATGTGGGTCATGCCCAAAATTATACAATACCAGATTGAATTGAGAGTGAAAAGAACGAAAACATAATGTTTTGTTGTCCTTTCACCGGCGAGGAATAGGACGGAGCTTTGAAAGTGGGAAGTTGAAGCACATATCTCCCATAGAAGGGAAGAAAACAGCACTGAAGAATGGTTCGTACAAAGTTACGTAAAGGTTGCCATCCTCAACACATGAGGCAAAGAGACAGATCCAGCCTCATGGCCACGTACATCAACATCATAGGATGGGCCAAGCCCATGAAAGATTGAATGGCGACAACCCACAAAGGGAATAATAGGCCAGGCCCATATAATTATAGATCTACCGTAAGAGGATGGTGGAGAAGTGTAGATGGTCAGAGGGGTGGTGGCACCAACATCGAAGCCGAACGCCTGGTCCGCGGTACCGCGCACGTCCAAAGCATAGGGTGAGAGAACGTTGCTTGGAGCTTCCGGGGTTGGGAGAGAGCGTTTAAGCGGAGGGACAGGAGATGAAATCGGAGATTGGAAAACTGATGGAACCGCCGAAAGAGGAGGAGGGTTAGGCGGATTTGGCGGGTCTGAAGGTTCGGATGGCTCAGGGCGGAGCTGCTGGAGCGACATGGTCACCACTGGTGGCTGAGCGGACTCGGAACTCCGATCTGAAGGACGCTGCGTAACGGCCGGATTGTTCAGAGGATCTCGTCGTCGATTAAACATCGCGATGGAGGAAGGCGGGAGAGGGTGTCCGCTGAGAGCACCGGAGGAATGAAGAGAAACACGGGAGGAGAGATCTTCGAATTCCAGGGGGATCCCGAGAGAGACGGCTTCGTTGCTGTTCAGGAGGAGGAGGAAGACCGGCGCCGGAGATCCATTCTTCTCGGGAGGGCTTGCAGCGGCTACCTCCAGGAAGGTGTCTGGGAGAGAAAATTAGGGCAAACCTTGCAATTCTTTCTTTTCAAGTAAGAAACCTATTTTTTAAATTTTATAGCAAGAAACCTTCTTCTTTTTTCTGCTTTTCTTCTCTTCAATTCTCTCTTCTTCGATTTTTTTTTTTTTCAAACTTCTTCGATTCTCCCCCTCCTCTTCTTTATTATTATTATTTTTTAATTATAATCCAATAATCAAACCGAACCGATTTAAGTAAATTTATTAAGTTTAAATCAAATTTATTACGTTTGAACCAAATTATAATAAAAATAAAATTTTTGGTAAGATTTAAATTATTCAAATAATTGATTATTGAACCGAACAAAACAGTAATTTTTTGGTTAATTTCGATAATATTTTCAAAATTCAAAATAACCGAAAAATGAAATAACAGACCGTTTAGTTCGGTTAACCCAAAATACCAGGCTTAGTTTGCACAAATTTATAAAACGAATGAGACCTTTAATTAGATGCTTCAAAAGTAAACAGCAGCAAGTGTAGGAAACTTGCAAGATCGGATATTATTATAATATTGATTCCATTAGTAAAAATAAAGTTTGTTTGATTAAAGCTGTGTCTGAAGTTTTATTTTAGATTTTGCTAGTTTGGTCATTTCATGATGAACTGCATTCTTTGAAAGCGCAATAGCATTTTGAGAATCATAATGCACTTCAATTGATTCTTGTATGAGTCCAAGTTCTTCTGGAAAACCCCCTTAACCAAACTGCTTCTCTCACAGCTTCGGACAGTGCAAAATACTCTGCTTCGGTGGTCGATAGTGCCACCAACTTCTACAGTGATGATCTCCAACTTATCGTGTTGCTTCCTGCTGTGAATACTATCCCTGAAATAGACCTCATGTGATCAATGTCTGCTGCAAAATCTGAATCACAATAACCTTTGATCACGAAGTCTCCTTTCTTCTTGTATCTTAGTCGTGTCTCAATTGATCCCTTTTTGTATCGAGTACCTTCATTTCGAATTCAGAACTCAATAAAGCCTTTAATTCTCGGACCTGATCCTTACTCACTGAAGCAATTAAGATGTCGTCTACATAGAGTAATAAGTAAATGTAGACTCCACCTTTTCTTTTCTTCAGGTACACACAATGATCATAGTCGCTTCTTAGGTACCCATTCCTCTTCATGAATTCATGAAACCTCTTGTTCCACTGTCTCGGTGATTGCTTAAGGCCATATAAAGACCTTTTCAATAAGCAAACCTTGTCAGGATTCTTCTTATCAACAAAACCCTCATGTTGTTCCATGACGATAAACTCATCCAAGTGACCATGTAAAAATTTCTTGATAGTCTATTCCCTCTCTCTGCGAGAAATCTTTTGCTACTAGATGTGCCTTGAACTTTGGGGCTTCAACGCCTGTTATCCCTGGCTTTCTCTTGAAGACCTTTTGATTCTTTGGCTTATCAATTATATCCTAGGTATAGTTCTTATTTAGAGAAATTATCTCATCTCCAACAGCTTCTGTCCTCTTGTCACTATCAGAATCTTTCATTGCCTCTTGATACGTTGGTGGTTCTGTCCCACCATCTTCTGACATAGCACAAACCAGACCTGCAAACTCATCTTCCCACTCTGCAGAGTCACACTAATAATCACTTAGCCTCACAGAGGTTTAGTAGCTATTTGAGGTCTGTCTGTTTCTGGTTGTTGCACTGCTTGAGTCTGTTCTTTAGTTGATTCTGAAACTGACTCACTCTTTTGATCTGGAATCACGTCTTCTTGATCATTCGCTGGAATGACTCCACCTCGAGAGGAAACCCTTGTAGCTGGCAAGTCAAAACTCACTGTTCTCAAAGACCTCTCTGAACTGGCTTCTGGCTCTGTGCTTGACTGTACCTGTTTGTGACCCTGTCTTCTCTGAAAACTACATTTCTGCTAATCACCACCTTCTGCTCGTCAAGAACCCACACCTTGAACCCCTTTACACCTTCTGGATAACCTGTGAATACGCCTTTCTTTGCTCTCGGGATTAGCTGCCATCATCCGAATGTACATAAGCTAAGCACCCAAACCTCTTCAAACCTGTTAAACTTGGCATCACAAATGTCCAGACCTCTTATGCAACCTTGAAATCTAACACTAAAGACGGTGACCTATTGATTAGATATACTGCAGTTGCTGCTGCCTCTGCCCAAAACCTCTGCCCCAAACCACTCTCAGTTAACATGTTGCATACCTTGTTCATGATGGACCAATTCAACCTTTCTGCCACTCCATTCTGATGTGGAGTATAAGTGCATGTCTTGTGTCTAACAATGCCTTCCTCTTTACATAAATTATCAAACTGATTGTTGCAAAATTCTAGGCCATTGTCTGTACGAAGCTTCTTGACTTTTCTCTCTTTATGGATTTCCACCATTTTCTTCCAGCTTACAAAACTCTTGAAAGCCTCATCTTTGTACTTCAAGAAATAGATCCAGACCTTTCGTGAGAAGTCATCTGTAAACGAGATGAAATACTGGCTCTTACTTAGACTCAATGGGACATTAGGAGAGCCCCAAAGATCTGAATGCACGTAGTCAAGCTTGTCCTTTGTAACATGCTATGCAGGACCAAAACTAACTCGGTGAGTTTTCCCAATCACACAGTCTTCACTGAATCTCAATTCTGATACCTTGCAGTTTTCAAAACACCCTTTCTTCGCGAGGACTTCAAAACCCTTTTGGCCAATGTGACCCATATGGATGTGCCAAAACTGTGTTTGATCTACAATTTGATCTGCAATTTGATCTGTTTGATCAACCATATCTGCTTCTGCTGCATATGAACCTGAGACTTGAGCACTTCTTTCTTTGCCATTTGATAGTTCTTTCATATCTATGAAGAACTCCTCTGTTGGTGTTATATGGAATGAGCAACATGTGTCCATAATCCACTCATCTTGATCTGTTTCTCTTGTTGACGAATTCACCTCTGCAACCAGAAGACCAACCAGATCTTTTGCGTCATCTTGAGCCATCGCAGACTCACCCTTGTCTTGGGAGTAACCCTTTCCTTTGTTTCTCTCTAACCACATGTAACACTGTTTCTTGAAATGACCTTATTTACCGCAGATCAAGCAGACTTTCTTGTCATCGCTAGACTTTGATCTTGACATGTTCTTGCCTTTACCTGCACCTGAAAAAGAACTACCACTTCCCCTACTATCTGATCTACCTCTGGCATAATTCCATTCACCAACATTCCTAGAGCTAGATGATTCTTTATGTTCACGTTCCTTAGATCTAGCAGCATTAATCACCTCCTCAGACCTAATAGATTCTCTACCGTACTTTAAAGTTTCTTTTAGAGAATCATACCTTGCTGATATACTCGTAAATTAGCATATTTTAGCATTCATTTTAGATAGCTTTGCATGTTCTTTTGCATTCATTTAGCCACTTTTATTTCCATTTGCATACATATTAGAGTTTAGTGAGTGTTAGCTTAGGTTGTTGCATATTTGTACATATTGAGTCCTTATTAGGTGTTTTGGAGGCTTGGAGGACCATATGGAGTCTCATGAATGATCAAGAGGAGGAAGAGAAGCAGCCAAATGAGAAGCAAAAGTCTTTTAGAAGCATATCGAGCATTTGGAGGCGGGAAATATATGTCCGGAAGAAGGCCTTGCACTGAGATTCAGACTCTGAAGCCTTCTTAAGAGTTGTCGAGGACCCAGAGTGATTTCTAGTGCCGTTGGAATCAAGTCATTCGGACCCGTGGTTAGAAAGTTACATCGATTTTGGTTCGGTTCGACGTGTTGGATCGACGAGCTGCTCGAACCACTCATCCAGGGGTTGGGTTCGACGACTTTGTTCGACGAGCTGCTCGAACCAAACAACCAGGGGTTCAGTTCGACGACTTTGTTCGACGAAATCGTCGAACCACAGCACCAGGGGTTCAGTTCGACGACTTTGTTCGACCAACTCGTCGAACTGAACCCATACGATTTCTTTCCGGGTACAAATCAGATCAGACGAAGACTTTCCGTTCCGATTCAGCCTTTGTTCCCTTCATGAAAAACGTAGGTAATTGAATCATCTTTCAGTTGGATGTGGTTTCATGTCATTATGAGCTGTGGTTAGGGAGATATGGCGATTTCCGCAAGACTGCTAGCCTGGGTCAAAACTTGGTTTGTTCCGGGTTGACCCGGTTTGTTCCGGGTTGACCCGGTTTGACCTCCTTCCCTATAAATACTTAAAAACCTAATTTTTATGCATCTTCTCTTGGGCTTAAACCTAAAAAACGCCCCTTTGTGGTTTTGAGGAGATTTGTAAGATTTCTTTTAAGTTTAATGCAATTTGATTCTTGTTTCTTCTAATCTATCTTTTTCTATTCATCTAATCATGTTTACTAACACTTCTTGCATGAGATTTGTTAGATTAGCTATGATTAGTGAGTAGTCTCTTAGGAACTTGGGGATGGGTTAGATTTAGGGTTTTCTAATGGTTCAATCTTGCAATCTAGGTTAGATTCTTTCATCTCTCTTCTTATTAAGGAGTTCTTAATGCCAAATAGCTAATCTTTTGCTATTTTGGATCATAAGCATTTCACACACCCACCAAGTGTTTGATGAAATGCTTGAACCACTTTTTAAGAGATTTACATTCCTAGCCTAAGACATTAGTTGCCTAGGGTGTTTATCATGCCATTTAGACTCATGTTTAATGCTTGCTAATAATTTTAATGCTAACACATCATTAGTTCATTAAGGTGATTAGGAAAGGGATTAGTGCCACACATCATGGATTAGTCTTAATTAGTGTTCTAGGCATAGAGAAAGCTTGTTTGAGTTGCTTAAATGATTGCAAGGTTGGCCATTTAGATGCCCAAATCAATGATTCCATCCCTAGGTTTCGTTTTTAGTAATTTGTTAATCTTGATTAGTAGTTAATCGCTTGATTAGTGCTTGATTAGTGATAATTAAGGTTTTAGATCATCTAATTAGTCTTATAGTGTCTCTTTTAGGTTGTAGCTTGGTTTTAATAGCCCTTTGTCACTTGAATATCGAATTTGGCTTAGATTAAATAGTTTCATGTATTCCTAGTGTTGTTAATCTTAACCCCATATGGATTGACATCTCAAATACTACAATGACATGAGTAGTAGAGATTAATGGAAGTGGAAAAATCCTACTATCACTTGCCGGGAGAGCGTTGAGTATTAAAATTGCATGGACCTCCTTTGGAATGTCTATGATGAGGCTGCTTAGCTCCGCTATCAGCTTCAGGAAGTCATCCACGTTCTGGTCAATGGATCTTGAGTCTTGCATCTTGTATGAGTATACACAAAGTTGTGCGTGCACTCGATTTGGTAACATATTTGGCATGTATAGTCTGTCAAGAGTAGCCCAGACTTGAGCCGCTGTTGTACACTTGTCCAATCGCCACCTCGATCCGCTGAGTCGCCATCTTTAATTCAGCTTTCTTCGACACCAAATCACACGCCTAAACCTGGCGCTCTGATACCACTTTGTGAAATCAAATCGGATTGACCTCAACTCCGATTCGTGCTCGATTCGCTTAGAAGATGAAATAAGAGAAGAAGTAAACAGAAAAGCCCCGACGAGCAATCCAGTATTCCGCCGTAAACTCGCCGCTTGTTACAGATCACACTTAGTCTCTCTCTCTCTCTTTCTTCTCTCGTCTCTCTGGTTACAACAACTTCTAACAACCCCAAGAAGAAGATAAGATCTGATCTTTTACTAGCTCGGGCCAGCTCACACATCGCACGTGTGACTAGCCCACTTGACCACTAGGAGAGAGACAGCTGAAACTTACAAATGGATCTAACTGTTAGCGTTAAACCAAGCCTACAGTAAACTTAGCTAAACCTGGTGGAACCGCCGAGCCGGAGCCAACCGAAGGAGATGTCCCCACGGTCATGGAGGGCAGAATGACTCGATCCAAGACCAAGTCCTTACGTCAAAAGTTCAACCTGGCTGTGGAACGGATCATAAGAACAAATGAACCCGAGGCCATAGACCCACTTCCATCAACCGCTCCTGAAAGCTACGAGAGACCCGAGAAGGAGCAAAGGGAGGAAATATCCCAGCAAGACATCGTGCTAGCTTCCCCACCGCACGGCCAAGGTATGACTCTTTCTCCAACTGATTCCCTAATATAATCTAACAAGAAGCAGGAGGAGACCATCGCTGAGCCGCAAGATACCGCGATCACAAGCCTAGAAGCCGAGAAGGAACATTCGGCATCTTCGGACGAGTTTGAAGAACAAGAGGAGCGTTCCCGCGAAGGCCTCAACACCATGACATCAAGAACACTCCAGACTGTCCAAGACAAGAGAAAGCTCACCAAAGTCGCGCCGGAAATCATCAAGACCGACCAACACCAAGCTTGGCCACTTCTACGCGAGGACAAGGTACTTTCCGTTTCTATAATACATGCAGGTACAAGCTACATTTCAGAGCTTCCAGACTAAGTCTATGCACGTCCAAAAAGGCCAAGAAAAGTATCAAAGAGTTGGTCGAATTATTTTAGTTGGTTTCATAAGTTGTTTCCTTTTCTGTTTAAAACGCTAAGTATTTTCCTTTTCTTTGTATTAGGAGTTTTTCCGTTTTGTTGCGTTTGTTTTTCCTTTATTTTCTTTGTATTTTCGCGTTTTAAGTTGCCCTATTGGGAGACCCTAGAAGGTCACTGCCGCCGGACTGTTTATAAAGTCCCACTTCGGCTTTGTAGCTCTTAACTTTTTACCCCATATCAATAAAATCGGCAGTTCTCTTTCAAGTCATGTCTTGAAAACCTCTTGCTCGTTCTTTGTGTGTGGATTCACGCTTAGCTCGAGTATTAGCTGTATCAGAGAGCCTTCCCATCCTCTATGTGGTGCGTTCGATCCCCCATCCGTCCATTCGTCGATCCAACACGAGAGAGTCTTTAGACCAGCGTGTTTGATCCCATCCCGTGTGCCTTGTTCCAAATCGAGGTTCACACCATCTGGTATCAGAGCCGAAAGGTTCCCAACATCAGGTGATATCTATCCCTCAACCTTTCGGTTTGTTTTAGTTTGCTTTTGTTTCTGTTTCATTAAGAAAACCCCATAAAAATTGTTTTTGCTTCCGTTTGTTCTTGCTTAGTATCTGTCTAGATAGATCCGGTTAAGTTGCTATAGTCAAGTGGTTTCCTGTGACTGTGCGAGTTGATTTGATTATCCGATTGCTAGTTTTTGTTTCTTTAAACCCATAAAAGCCAAAAATATTTGTTTCTGCCTTAGCCGCACTTGTTGTTCCTTTAAGTTGTTTTGTTTTGCTTAGTTATAAAACTGAAAACCCCAAAAAAGAAAGTTGTTTAGTTTCCTGTTACCTAGGTCGCCACTTGTTTCAATTCACTGGTTTCCTTGAATTGATAGAAAAGTCGCCTTGATTTGTTTCTGTCTAAATTGTTTTGTTGATTTTGATTTCATCTATTGTGGTGCTTTGATAGTTTGTTGTTTTTGTTGGATTACAGGAACAGTACAAGCGTAAAGGAAGGACGACATGGGTGAAGAAGTACCTCAGGACGCCATGGTTCAGATGATGGCCGCTTTCCGGGAAGAGATGCGAGCCATGAGACAGGAGTTTGGTGAGCGCATGATGCGCTTGGAACAACCGCCACTACCTCCTGCGCCAGCTGCGGCTCCTCCACCGAGAGTTCCCATGAGGAACTTGCGTGAGCCAGAGGACAGATGCCTGAGCTAGAGGATGATCATCCTCCTGACCCGTTGCAGCAACAACACCAGCGTGCGGCGGACCCTCTTCGGAGACAACGCGTGCGAGAGGAAGAGCCAAGAGAAGGCAATATGGACGTCAAACTTACTCCTCCAACATTTGCTGGCAAGTCAAATCCGGACGTGTATCTGGATTGGGAGAGGAGGCTAGAATACATAGAGTGCTACAGATATGGTGACCGCAAGAGAGTTGCCTTGGCCGCGGCACAGCTCACGGACAACGCCATTGCGTGGTGGGACAGAAACGTGGCCGAGAGAAGGAGAAATCGCTTCGCGCCGGTCACCCTGTGGCAGGACATGAAATTTCTTTTGAGATCCAGATACGTCCCTGATCACTACCATAAGGATTTGCAGAAACGGTTCAGAAAGCTTTCTCAAGGAACTAGGACTGTGGATGAGTATTTCGAAGAGTTTGAGAAACTTATGAATCTGTTGGAGCTAGAAGAATCAGAGGAAGCGCTGATGGCTCAATTCATTGATGGGTTGCAAGAGCGCATTGCTAGGAAGGTTGAGAGGACGCAGTATAGTGGCATGCACGAGCTACTGCACCTTTCAGTACAAGTGGAGCAGCAAATCAAGCGCAATGTATCTATGACCAACCGAGCCAGAAACCCACAGCCGTGGAATGCAAGCAGCTCCAAACCCCTGGACAAAGGGAAAGCCGTGGCGACTCCCGTTTTAAGGGCAAGGTGATAACTAGATTTTTCTGTGTGATTATCAAATCCTAAGCATAGTCATGTCATTGTAATACTTCAGGATGTCAATCCAACCTTGGGGTGAAAGATACTAGGAATACAAGAAATTTATGAAGCTAAGCAAAATTCGGTTTAATTGGGTAAGAATCCTAAAACAATTGCTTGCGGTATTTAAACAGACACAAAAACAATTTTACAAATCCCACAGAAGGGTTATACTACTTCTAGATGACTCATAAACAATAAAACAACCGATCTACTAGTTTTACAAAATCAAAACTTAAAACCGGATTATCTAGACAAATATATGCTAAGTGGCAAGATTTTCGAAAACTACTTCTAAAAATCAAACGGCTACCAAATCAATACCAGACATAAAACAAGACTCTAGAAAATTTCTAAAATACTAAAAATAGCTCAAACACGATTTTAAAAATTTATAAAAACTCTATTGCATAATTAAGCTAATTTAAAGATTTTTAGAGAAAACAACTAACTTTGAACAGGGAGAAAATGATTTTTAGTTTTCAAATAATAAAAACAGATTCAAGGTTGGGATTCATTCTTAGGGAGGTTGAAAATTCGAACTTGGGTTTTGAAAACATATTTTTTTACACTTTTTAGTGCTATCTCTAAGCCTTAAGAAACTTAACTAGATTTACCCATGGTGTATGGTGTAAATCCTTTCTTCACTCTATCATCCTAACCCATGGTGTATGGTGGAAAGATAAGGTGAAGAACATTAAGCATAGATCTTAAAAAGCGGCTTAACTAGCTCCCTAAACATCCATGGTGTATGGGAAAGGATGAGCTAGTCTCTTGGATTTGGTTTTAAGGGATTTCCTAAGTCTTTTTGGGATAAGGAAATCCCTAGATTAAAGAGATCTCCATCGAGAATCTCTAGACCTTAAAACCCCCAAATCCAAGAAGAGAATTAGATGAAGAACAAGAAAATACCAAAAATCTAGTTTTCAACCCCCTTAAATCATCCCAACCCCAAACCTTGGTGGTTTACTCACAAGCCATGTTCATACCTCTCTTAAACACAAGTTTAGAGCTGATGAACATAAGCGGTTTTTAACAAGAAGAAAGATTTGAATTTAAAAGGATAAAGATACTTGAATCTTATACAAAATACAAGAGTTTTAACAAAGGAAACAAACAAGAAACAAACAAGAACTATGATGAACAAGCAAGAACAATCAAGAACAAGTGAAGAACACTCAAGAACAAAGTAAGAACTCTCTCTCACGCCTAACTTTCAATATTAAAAAAGTGATTGTCTAGAAAATGATAATTGGTGATAAGTGTCTAAGAAAGTCTTTCTCCCCTTTGTCATAAGGTGAAAACATTAGAAAATTTTCCACCCTTTCCCTAAAACAAGGGCTGCTTGTCTCTTAGGAGACTTTCATGCCAAGGTGGTCCCCTCACAAGAAGACAATCACAGTGTTTATAGAAGAGGCTGTGCGCATGGACTGGCTGATCGAGCCATTCTGGTCGATCGTCTAGTCGATCTGCTCTGTGATCGGGTTGGTCAGTCGATCTTTCAGTCGTTCTGCCAAGTGATCGAGTCATGCTGCTCGATCTGCCTCTCGATCAGCCTTAGATCGTGTCATGGTGCTCGATCTGCCTCTCGATCTTGGGTGATTTGCTTTTGTCCGAGTTTTTCCTTTGATTCCTGCCAACTCCTAGGCTCTTGTTTCATCTTGTTGGCGATGCTCAGCATCCATCTCAGCTCCAAGTACTCTAAACAACCTGAAAATGATGCAAACATGCAAGAAACCATGCAAATGCTAATGCAAAGTGTTCTAGGACTTAAAATGAGATAAATGATGAAAACTAGCCTATTATGAATGATGTATGCATGAAAACCTATTCTAAATGCATGCTAAATATGTGAAATATGTGAGAATAACAACTCACCCAAACTTGCCTTTTGCTTGCCCTCAAGCAAACAAAATTCAAGCTAGGAAGAGATGATTAAAAACGGGGGCTCAAATCCAAAAGTGTTTTTCAAATGTATCAATTCAGCGGTCCTAGTTCTCAATTCTAGGATGCAGAGCACAAGCATTTACTCAAAAGGACTTAGCCATAATCATCACAAATTGAAATTCAAATCATGACTTGTTTAATCCAAGCAATCCAAGAATCAAAACCTTTAATATTCATTAAGAGCTACAAACCGTGAAACAAACTTGTGCTTTTAAGACCGAATACATCTGGCAAGAGACAAGGCTATGAGATAAGAATGATCTCATTCAAGTGGGTACACCAAGCATTGGTTTCTCTCAAAAAGATTTGAACTTATGCATAATGCTAAAGGTAAAAGGCAATGTATGCATACATGACTAGACTCACATCTACCCAAGTATACTAACAATGATCCTAAACCCTTTCTCATTCATTTTTTTTATTTTCCAAGCTCACTCACCCTCTAGACACTACCCAAATCATCCAGGCAAAACACGCCTAGCATAAACCCACAAGAACTCCATCAATCATATTTATTTTTAGGGAAACTTCTTCATTTTTGCTTATGTCTAGTGGTGTGGTCACAAATATTAGCTCTTTTCTTTCTTTAAATAGCTCTCTTTCTCATAAAATTTTTTTTTATGCATTTGGCCTCTAGGGCTCCTTTTTTTCTTTTCTTTTAACATGAGCTTTTTCATAATAAAAATCAAGACCAACCACTTAGAACTATGTATCCCTTTTTCTTTCATTTCCCTAGCACTTTCTTATTTAAAAAAAAACGTGAACTCCCAGCCCCAAACCAAGCATAAAACTAGCTTCAATGTGCATAGCTAGCATCATTATGAGAGCCTAAACATGTCACCCTAAACCTAACACTTTATGCCAAGTTCAAACAGAAAATAAGGCCTCACAATTTGTAAACACACAAGAATTTTGACTTGAAATAAGGCAAGGGTCAAGGTGTGGTATTCTATTTAGGCTTATAAGAGAGTGGTGAAGTGAATAAGAAAGCCTAAATATTTTTTTTATCCATGTAATCTTTCCCAAATGCACAAGTATGATAATTAGATGATCATGTTAAGGTTCCGATTTTTAGGTAAAGATTCAATTCATGCTTGTTTCAACTTTAAGCACCGAAAATCAAGTCAAATGATCCAAGGATGGTTAGAACTTAATTTCAAAGTTGTGCAAAGCATCAAAGAATTACTAACTAGGGCCTTGAACCAATACATGAGCTTAAAACACTTTTCAAGGAATTTTTTTCATCATTGCCCCCTATGCATATGAATAATGCAACCTATATGATAAAAAATCTAGACTCAATCCTACAATATTTGACAATGCAAATGCAAGCTATATGAATTTTTTTGTAATTTTTTATGATTTTTCTGATTTTGTTTTGTATTTTTCTATGCAAATTGTTTTTATGTATGCATTAAGACTAAAGGATGCAAACTCAAAATAAGATCAAAATAAAATATGTTAAAGCACACATTCTCCCCCAAACATGAATGACAACGTCTCGGTGTCAAATAAATTCAAGAGGAGACAAAAATTCTCAAAGCAAAAATAAAAAATTAAAAAAAATGCATGTTATTTACAAAGGTTGGAGTTTTCGTACCTTGGAGTTAGAGATGGCCGGAGCTTGAGGTTGCTCCGGTCCTCCTGCTCTTTCTTGGAGTGTCGTGGATTACTTCCTTGTCCTTGTTCTTTGTTGGACGTTCTTGTAGAGAAGGACGTCCAGCTTGATAATCTTCAGGCTCACGGATTTGTATCCCTCCGGTTGAATGCCTTCCCATCGCCTCGGCTACTTGCTCGGCTTCATCACTCAAGGTCATTTCTGAGGAGCTTCTCCCTTGGTGAACTTTGACCTTCTTCACTAACTTCTTGATCATCTTGCCTTGCCATTTATTTACCTTGCGCTGAATCTCCACAACCGAGGCAAGAAACTTTTCAGCCTTGGTGCGCGGCTCATAGTCTAGCTTTGGAAGATCAAAGGTTGATGGAATTTCAGCATCTGTGGGAGGTGATTCCGGGGATGATTGGGCAGGCTGGGGTGCTGTTGATATGCCTCCAAGAGGCGCATAACACTCCTCATCAGTAGGCAAGAACTCAATGTTGCCGACGCTATCAACTAGCGTTTCCTCCGGGTTGGGTAGGATGCAGGTCTTCTGCTCACGGTCTTCATTGTAGAACAAGTATGCGTAGTATCCTGGAGCTGGAGTAGGTCCCAAGGAGTCTGTGTTGATCATGTAGACTTGATCCATGTAAGCACGGTCTACGCAAGGTGTGAATTCAGCAAGGGGTACAAATAGTGGCGTGAGGAAGCCTCCAATGAGTGCTGATGTTGCTTTGCACTTCATAGCCCATGCTTTGTACCTGACCAGGGATGAGGCCAGGATGCACCCATAGTTCACGTCATCTCCTAGATCATCCACCATATGTTCATCATTCATCTCGCCATCGCATAGAACGTTTTTAACTCCTTGGAAAAGGAAGCATAGCTCGTTCTTGGTCACTGTTGTTGTCGTGGATCTCCCACTGAATGTGTTGGCTAGCAGCTTGAGAGTGTATCTTAGCAAGGGGTTTCGCACCTTCTTGATTTTGGCGGTGTTGGATTTGTAATCTCCATCGCTAATCAAATCCCATAGATCGCTTGCGGATTTGAATTGTGGGAACTCCACAAGGCTTGCTGCAGCATTGAGACCGTAAGCTTGGCATAGCTCAGGGATGGATAGGCGGTAGGCTTGTTTCCTTATCTTAAACGTGACAAGACCCTCGGTTGGAGTAGGAATGTTTGGATCCTCATATGCGAATTCCAAGGTGGAGAGGAAGTGAAGCGTGGCTTCGGGGTAGGTGGGACAGTCCATCCGTGAAAGACATGCAAGCCCCATGTGAGTGAGCAGCTCATCAAACCCTTCCAACAATCCCAGATTTTGCAAGAACTCCCTACTTGCAAATTTCGTGGGTTCAAAACGCAACCTCTCTAGCCTTCTCCTTGTTTTCTTTTCCTCTTTGCTCCACCTAACCGTCTCTTCAACCTCTTGCTGCGTGTCCTCTTGTGCAGACATAGCTCTGTTCCTCTTCCTTGGTAACATAGTACCTGAAATCCAAAATCTCAAGGAGAAAATGAGAATAGGTGGCGGTTAAGAGAGAAACACAATGTCAAGAGATTAGAGCCTCAAAAACATTTTTACACAAGCCCTAGATTTTTGGGGAAAGTTTAGGATTTATCAATAAATATTAGATGAAAATCTCTTGAGATAAAACTAAATCAAGAAAACTTCACTAATATCTAGATATTTTTTTTAAAAAAAAATCCTTATCCCTTAGCAAATAGTATTCCTTCTTGCAATAAAAAGGAAGCTTATGAATAAATTCAATAATGCTTCAAAAAAAAATTTCGAAATACCTTTGCAAACTGGGCGAATACTATGCTCTACTTCTCTTCAAAATCAGAAACTCACACTCTCTCTCTTTGTTTATGAAAAATCAGTTTTGGGTGTAAGGAATGAGAGAGTGGATGTGGTTTACAAAGAAATTTTTTTTTTTTGACAAGCATGCAAGTGGGAATTTTAAATTGTGGTCAAAGCACAGTTTTCTATGGTCAAAGGAGCCTCATTTGACCACAATTCAAATTCAAAATTTTGAGGGAAGGAGAAAGAGGGGGAAATTTGAAAACTTCCCTTGGCGCAAGATCGAGTGAAACGGGTCGATCTATCACTCGATCTCACGCCTATTTTTCTGTGATCGAGTGGTTGGGTCGATTGGCTGGTCGATCTGATTTAAATCGAGGAGTTAATCGACTGAAGTTCTCGTTCTAGGCTTGCCTTGCTCGTGATCGAGTGATTGGGTCGATCTCTTGATCGATCTTAGCTCACAATCGAGTGATATCACTCGATCTTCCACTCGATCGTCTCCTCTTGCCTTTCTTTCCTTTGCTTTGTAGAACCCATTAACGTGCTTCTTGGCTCTTGTTTCTTTGCACCTACACACTTGAAGTAGAAAGCATAAAATTGAAACAAAAATATGTACAATGATAGTCATGGGATTGCCTCCCAAGCGCGCTTGTTTTAAGTCTCTAAGCTTGACTTTACCTGGTTAGGCTAGGGGGCGTCTTGGAGAGGCAATGTGGTGCTCTCCCTGTTGCAGTCACTCGTCATGTAGGGCTTGACTCTATGCCCATTCACTGTGTAATGTTCTCCATTCTTCCCAACCAAAGTTATAGCTCCATATGGTAATACTTCTCCTATTTCAAACGGTCTGGACCACCTACACTTGAGCTTTCCAGGGAACAGCTTCAATTTTGAGTTATAGAGCAGAACCATGCCGCCCCTTTTGAGCTCCTTGTGCACCAGCTTCTTGTCCTGAAAGGCTTTGGTCCTTTCTTTGTAAATCTTGGCGCTTTCATAGGCATCCATCCTCATCTCATCAAGTTCTTGAAGTTGTATCAGCCGTTTCTCTTGGGCGGTCTTGAGATTGTAGTTGAGTTGCTTCACAGCCCAAAGAGCCTTGTGCTCTACTTCCACAGGAAGGTGACAAGACTTGCCATAGAGGAGGTTAAAAGGAGTGGTTCCTATTGGAGTTTAATAGGCTGTTCTATAAGCCCAAAGAACGTCATCAAGCTTGCTAGACCAGTCCTTTCTAGTGACTCCCACGGTTCTCTATAAGATGGTCTTGATTTGCATGTTTGATACCTCCACTTAGCCACTTGTTTGAGGGTGATAAGGCGTGACCACCTTGTGCTTAACACCGTGATTCTTCAAGAGACTTTCAAAAATTTTGTTGATGAAGTGGCTGCATCCATCACTAATCACCACTTTAGGGACTCCAAATCTTGGGAAGATGATTGTTATGAAAAGTGTAACCACCACCTTTGAATCGTTTTTTGGTGAGGCTATGGCTTCCACCCATTTAGACACATAGTCTACTGCTACAAGGATGTACTTGTTGCCATAAGATGATGGAAATGGCCCCATGAAATCGATTCCCCACACGTCAAAGATCTCTACTTCAAAGATTGGTGCTTGTGGCATTTCGTTTCTTTTGGTGATGTTCCCGGCTCTTTGGCATGCTTCACATGACTTGATGAATTCATGTGCATCTTTGAAGAGTGTAGGCCACCAAAAGCCAGCTTGGAGAACCTTTGTAGCAGTGTTGAAGCTCGCAAAATGACCCCCATATGTCATACCGTGACATTGTAGAAGTATGTCTCTCGCCTCTTCTCTTGTGACACATCTTCGGTATAGGCTGTCCACGCACCTTCTGTATAGGTAAGGGTCATCCCAGAAGTAGTGTGAGACGTCTCTCATGAATTTTTTCTTGTGGTACCGATCCAAATGAGTAGGCTCTTCCCCACAAGCTAAGAAGTTGACTATATCCGCATACCAAGGGAGGTCTTCTTCTTTTAGGCTCAAAACTTCTTCAAGTTTGTCTTCTAGCCTTGCACATACCGCGGTATTGATCATCATGAGCTGCTCTTCCGGGAGTGAGTCGTCTAAAGGTAGGACTTCTTCCACTCTCATCCTAGAAAGATGATCCGCTACACCATTCTCTATGCCTTTCTTATCTTTGATCTCCATATCGAATTCTTGCAAGAGAAGGATCCATCTTAAGAGTCTCGGTTTTGTGTCCTTCTTGGAATATATGTACCTCAAGGCAGCATGGTCAGTGTACACAATCACTTTCGAACCCACCAAGTATGACCGGAATTTCTCAAATGCAAATACCACCGCTAAGAGCTCCTTCTCGGTAGTTGCATATTTCACTTGTGTATCGTCCAAGGTGCGGCTAGCATAGTAGATAACATGCAATCTCTTGTCTTTCCTCTGCCCCAAGACAGCTCCTACAGCATAGTCACTAGCGTCGCACATGATCTCAAAAGGAAAGTCCCAATCCGGAGCTTGGACTATCGGTGCGGTTACTAGCGCTCCCTTAATGGTTTTGAACGCTTGGTGGCATTCCTCATCAAAGTTGAACTCGGCTTCTTTGCATAGTAGTCTTGTTAGAGGACGTGCTAGCTTGGAGAAATCTTTGATAAACCTCCTGTAGAAGCCGGCATGCCCCAAGAAACTTCTTATGCCTTTCACGTTAGCCGGAGGCGCCAAAGTGAGCATCACTTCCACTTTTGCTCTATCCACTTCAATGCCTTTTCCTGAAATCTTGTGACCAAGGACAATCCCCTCTGTTACCATGAAGTGGCATTTCTCCCAATTGAGCACGAGATTGGTCTCCTCACACCTCTTGAGTACCCTGCACAAATTAGACAAACAAACACCAAAGGAAGAGCCATACACGGAGAAATCATCCATGAATACCTCAACCATCTCCTCAATCAAATCAGAAAATATAGACATCATGCATCTTTGAAATGTAGCAGGAGCATTACATAAACCAAAAGGCATTCTCCTATATGCATATGTTCCATAAGGACAAGTGAATGTTGTCTTTTCTTGATCATTAGGGTGAATCGGGATTTGAAAGAAGCCACTATAACCGTCTAGAAAACAGTAATAGGGATGGTTGGCTAATCTCTCAAGCATTTGATCAATGAATGGCAGTGGGAAGTGGTCTTTCCTAGTGGCTTTGTTAAGTTTCCTATAGTCTATGCACATTCTATGGCCGGTTATAACTCTAGTAGGAATTAACTCATCTTTTTCATTTTTTATAACTGTGATGCCCCCTTTCTTAGGTACCACATGGACTGGAGAGACCCACGTGCTATCACTGATAGGGTATATCACGCCAGCCTCTAGGAGTTTTAGGATTTCTTTTTTAACCACTTCTTTCAAATTAGGATTCAAACGTCTTTGGTGTTCAATTGAAGAAGTGTTCTCATCATCTAAATGAATCCTATGAGTACAAAGTAATGGTGAAAGGCCCTTGATATCACTAAGAGAATACCCAATGGCCTTTCTATACTTTCTCAATTCCCTAAGGAGGGTGTCTAACTCATCATCATTCAGATTGTCATTAACAATGACCGGGTAAGTGTTATTTGTACCTAAGAAAGCGTACCTTAGTCCAATTGGTAGCTGCTTGAGGTCCACCTTTGGGGCTAGCAGCTCACTCCAGTCCTCCCCTTGGTTTGTGTTGAGGCCACTGTCCTCTTCGTTTCCTCTTAAGCCAGCATCAATTCCAAAAGCAGGACGTTCCATATCCAGCTCCAAGTAGGCGTCTTCCTCTTCTTTCAAAACCTTGCGTGAGTCTAATAGTTTGGCATACTCTTGTGTTTCCTCATTAAGATACCCAAACTCTCCACATTCCGTGGTCAAGGCTAGCAGGAGGTTGTCCTCTTGGTTTAGTTCTTCAAGCAATTCATCAGCCAAAAGATCCATAGCCTCTATGTAGAAGACTTGACCATCAATCGTTGGTTTCTTCAAAACCTCATTGATATCGAAGTTAAGTTTGATGTCCTTTCCCAAGTGCAACGAAATCTTGCCATTCTTGACGTCTATTATGGCTCCAGCAGTTGCCAAAAACGGTCTTCCAAGGATTAGAGGATCCTTGGGTTCTTCATCCATCTCAAGAACAACAAAGTCCGTGGGGACATTCACGTTGCTTATCCTCACGGGTAGGTCTTCAAGCATTCCTACCGGGAGCCTTACACTTCTGTCAGCCAAGATCAATGAGATCCTGCATTCCTTAAACTTGGTGAAGCCTAGCTTCTTTGCAATGGAGTGAGGCATTAGGTTTATGCTTGCTCCTAAGTCGCACAAACAGTTGCTAAACTTCAATGGCCCTAGCGCACAAGGTATGGTGAATGAGCCTGGATCTCCTAGCTTCTTTGGTGTTATCTCTTTGTGGATGATTGCACTGCACTCTTGACTCAACACCATGACCTCTTGACAACCTTTAGCTGTCTTGGCAAGCGTGTCCTTCAGGAACTTTGCATATTTCGGCACCATGGCTAAGCAATCAAGCAACGGCAATTTGAGCTCAACATTTCTCAAATGTTTTTCGAACAAGGCTCTGTGCTTCTCAATCAGCTGCTTCTTGAAGCGTCCAGGGAAGGGGAGCTTCGGTTTGTAAGGTGGAGGCACGAAAATATTTTTTTCTTTGCTTGTTTCCCCCACTTCTTTTGCGAAAATCGCTTCCTTGCCTTTTCTTGCTCTTTCAATGTAGACATTATCAAATGTGATCTCTTGATCATTTGAAAGATCACTCCCCTCTTCTTGAATGACAATGTCCTCATTGTCTTTAACTGTAGATGGCGGTGCTACCATTTTTCCACTCCTTAGGTTGATAACATGTGCATACTCCTTCGGATTAGCCTCACATTGGCCGGGTAAAGTACCTTGGCCGCTTGTACTAGCTTTTCCTTTCTCCAGCTGACGAATTTTGTTGTTGATGTTGGTGAGCTGGGTAGAGACGTCCTGAAAGGAGGAGTCCATGCGTTTGTTGATATCAACATATTTTTGATCACTGGTCGTTTGGCCTTGTATAATTTGTTGGAGCATTGCTTGTAGCGAATCTAGAGTTGGCGCTGGATTTTGTTGCTGCTGAGGCATGAAACCAGGAGGGTACGGTTTGTTCCCTTGCTGTTGGTGGCCTTGGTAGGGTGCCTGTCTTTGCCCTTGGTACCCACCGTTTTGTTGGAATCCACCTTTGTTGTATGGGACAAACGGTTTGCCTTGATTTGCTTGTTGTGGAGGGTACACTTGGTCCTTTGGATTCTCCACGTTTGTGCTTCTATAAGACAAGTTGTTGCTGTTGTTGTGATACCTTGGAGCATATCCCTGTGGCTTAGGATACTCTTGCCCAGCAACCCAATTCGCCTCTTGATACTGGTCCTCTTGTATAAAGTCCGCACTTTCACCAACAAAGTGCACATGTTTTTGGCCAGTAAGCATCAGCTTGTCAATCTTCTCATGGAGTGACTTTATCTCCTTCTTGTGTGCCTCCAGGTCGTGGCCTCTTGGTGCACGGTCATAGTCCTCACAGTAGTTTCCATCACTCAATGCCAAATTCTCAATGAGCTCCATTCCCTCGTTGACATCTTGTCCAAGGAAGTTGCCTCTGCTTGCCGTGTCTAATAGCATGCGGATTTTTGGTAATGCTCCACGGTATATTGTGCTGAGGAGTGCCTCCTCAGTGAAGCCATGGTGAGGACACTGGATTGTGTAGTCCTTGAAGCGCTCCATTGCTTCACTAAATGTCTCATTGTGCCTTTGCGTGAAACCGTTGATCTCACTTCTCAGCCGAGCCGTCCTTGTGCTTGAGAAGAACTTTGAGAGGAAGGCTTTCTTGCATTCAACCCAGGACGTGATGGTGCCTTGAGGTAAGGTCTTCTCCCAATGCCGAGCTTTGTCCCCAAGAGAGAAAGGGAAAAGCCGTAGCTTGAAGCTATCCTCCGAGATGCCATTGATTTTTATCATTCCACACACTTGTTCGAAGTTGTCCAAGTGCTCCAGGGGGTCTTCCATAGCCAGGCCATGGAACTTGCTGTTCTGGACCATAGATATAAATCCAGGCTTGATCTCAAAATTATTGTTTTGCACCGGTGGTGGCGTTATGCCAAAGCGATTGGTGTGTGTGTTTGGTGCATCACCGGCTCCAATGATGCGTGGTGCCCTTTGTGGATGGTAAGGCTGTCCGATTCCTCTGCCAGCAGCAGCGTGTTGAGGTGGATCCTCCACCTGGTCATGGTCAGCCATCACTTCTTGATGGTATTCTTCGATTTCAAGTAGGAGTCTCTCCCTCCTATGTCTTGCGCTCCCTAGTTGTTGGATGTTGTCTAGTGGCGTGAGCAGGTTGTTGTCGCCTCTAGACCTCAGGTTCATGTACCTGAAAACACAAGCACAATAGCACCAAAATTAGTAACCAAATAGAAAAGAAAAACTTAGACTCCACTAATCTCCAAATCCTAATACTTTCAATTTTAACCCAAGTTTGGCAACGGCGCCATTTGATAACTAGCTTTTTCTCAGAGATTATCAAACCTAAAGCATAGTCAAGTCATTGTAATACTTCAGGATGTCAATCCAACCTTGGGGTGAAAGATACTAGGAATACAAGAAATTTATGAAGCTAAGCAAAATTCGGTTTAATTGGGTAAGAATTCTAAAAACAATTGCTTGCGGTATTTAAACAGACACGAAAACAATTTTACAAATCCCACAGAAGGGTTATACTACTACTAGATGACTCCTAAACAATAAAACAACCGATGTACTAATTTTACAAAATCAAAACTTAAAACCGGATTATCTAGACAAATATATGCTAAGTGGCAAGATTTTCGAAAACTACTTCTAAAAATCAAACGGTTACCAAATCAATTCCAGACATAAAGCAAGACTCTAGACAATTTCTAAAATATTAAAAATAGCTCAAACACGATTTTACAAATTTATTAAAACTCTATTGCATAATTAAGCTAATTTAAAGATTTTTAGAGAAAACAATTAACTTTGAACAGGGAGAAAATGATTTTTAGTTTTCAAATATTAAAAACAGATTCAAGGTTGGGATTCATTCTTAGGGAGGTTGAAAATTCGAACTTGGGTTTTGAAAACATATTTTTTTACACTTTTTAGTGCTATCTCTAAGCCTTAAGAAACCTAACTAGATTTACCCATGGTGTATGGTGTAAATCCTTTCTTCACTCTATCATCCTAACCCATGGTGTTTGGTGGAAAGATAAGGTGAAGAACATTAAGCATAGATCTTAAAAAGTGGCTTAACTAGCTCCCTAAACATCCATGGTGTATGGGAAAGGATGAGCTAGTCTCTTGGATTTGGTTTTAAGGGATGTCCTAAGTGTTTTTGGGATAAGGAAATCCCTAGATTAGAGAGATCTCCATCGAGAATCTCTAGACCTTAGAACCCCCAAATCCAAGAAGAGAATTAGATGAAGAACAAGAAAATACCTAAAATCTAGTTTTCAACCCCCTTAAATCATCCCAACCCCAAACCTTGGTGGTTTACTCACAAGCCATGTTCATACCTCTCTTAAACACAAGTTTAGAGCTGATGAACATAAGCGGTTTTTAACAAGAAGAAAGATTTGAATTTAAAAGGATAAAGATACTTGAATCTTATACAAAATACAAGAGTTTTAACAAAGGAAACAGACAAGAAACAAACAAGAACTATGATGAACAAGCAAGAACAATCAAGAACAAGTGAAGAACACTCAAGAACAAAGTAAGAACTCTCTCTCACGCCTAACTTTCAATATTAAAAAAGTGATTGTCTAGAAAATGATAATTGGTGATAAGTGTCTAAGAAAGTCTTTCTCCCCTTTGTCATAAGGTGAAAACATTAGAAAATTTTCCACCCTTTCCCTAAAACAAGGGCTGCTTGTCTCTTAAGAGACTTTCATGCCAAGGTGGTCCCCTCACAAGAAGACAATCACAGTGTTTATAGAAGAGGCTGTGCGCATGGACTGGCTGATCGAGCCATTCTGGTCGATCGTCTAGTCGATCTGCTCTATGATCGGGTTGGTCAGTCGATCTTTCAGTCGTTCTGCCAAGTGATCGAGTCATGCTGCTCGATCTGCCTCTCGATCAGCCTTAGATAGTGTCATGGTGCTAGATCTGCCTCTCGATCTTGGGTGATTTGCTTTTGTCCGAGTTTTTCCTTTGATTCCTGCCAAATCCTAGGCTCTTGTTTCATCTTGTTGGCGATGCTCAGCATCCATCTCAGCTCCAAGTACTCTAAACAACCTGAAAATGATGCAAACATGCAAGAAACCATGCAAATGCTAATGCAAAGTGTTCTAGGACTTAAAATGAGATAAATAATGCAAACTAGCTTATTATGAATGATGTATGCATGAAAACCTATTCTAAATGCATGCTAAATATGTGAAATATGTGAAATATGTGAGAATATTACAAGGCCACTGAGCCACCCAAATCCACACGGCCAGAGCAAGGTAAGTTCCCTAGTACCTCTAGAACTCGTGAAATAATCTGTTTTAAATGTCAGGGAAGAGGCCACATGTCGAGGGAATGCCCCAACCAGAGAACCATGATCTTGACCTCAAATGGAGATTATGAATCTCAAGACGAGGAGGATGATGATGCTGATGAACTAGAAGGCGAGATAGACTATCCTGACCATGGCGAGATGCTTGTCACCAGTAGAATTATGAACGCTCTAGTTACACCCGAGGAGAAAGTGCAAAGGGAAAACATCTTTCATACAAGATGCACCATCCGTAACAAGGTATGTAATCTTATAATAAACGGTGGTTCTTGCACTAACGTTGCTTCTAAGTACATGGTAGAGAAGCTAGGTCTGGAGAAGACCAAACACTCGAGGCCCTACAAGCTGAGATGGTTGAATGATCAAACTGAGCTGCGAATCTCAGAGCAAGTCATTATACCGTTTAGCGTGGGAAAGTATCAAGATGAAGTGACTTGTGATATTGTACCGATGCAAGCTGGACACCTTCTGCTGGGAAGGCCGTGGCAATTTGATCGAGCAACAAGTCATAATGGCCGATCCAATTTATATTCTTTCACCTACAAGGACCGAAAGCACAACTTAGCCCCCTTAAGCCCCACCGAGGTGCATCAAATGCAGACCCATATGGCTAAGGAAACCGAGGTAAGTAAATCTAACTTGTATATTACAAGTAATACCGTTTTTAAAACCATGAGTGCCCGTGGCACCGTGCTACTAATGGTTTTCAAAGATTGTCTAAGTACAGGTCTAGTTGATTCACAACTTCCAAGTGAAGTACAAGCTGTCCTAGACCGGTTTAAAGACGTGTTTCCAGAGGAGATACCGGCTGGATTGCCTCCTATCCGCGGGATAAAGCATCACATTGACTTGGTCCCCGGCTCTGCCTTACCCAAAAAGGCTGCTTATAGGATGAATCCAGAGGAGACCAAGGAACTTGAGAAGCAAGTAAAAGACTTGATGGACAAGGGATACATTCGGGAGAGCCTTAGTCCATGCGCCGTACCGGTCCTACTAGTACCTAAGAAGGACGGTACTTGGAGGATGTGTGTAGACTGCCGGGCGATTAACAACATTATCATCAAGTACCGGCACCCCATCCCGCGCCTTGATGACATGCTAGACGAGCTTAGTGGAGCAACTATCTTCTCAAAGGTGGATCTCATGAGTGGGTACCATCAGGTGAGGATGAGGGAAGGCGATGAGTGGAAGACCGCCTTCACGACTAAGCAAGGCTTATACAAGTGGCTTGTGATGCCGTTCGGCCTCACCAATGCCCATAGCACATTCATGCGGCTAATGAACCAGGTTCTAAGATCATTCATTGGTAGATTCGTAGTAGTGTATTTCAATGACATACTTGTCTATAGCCGATGCTTAGCTGATCATCTCATGCACTTAGAACTTGTTTTAAAAACGCTTCGGAAGGAAGGTCTATACGCCAACCTAAAGAAGTGCTCCTTTTGTACTAACAAGCTTGTTTTCTTAGGCTTTGTAGTAAGTGAACATGGCTTCCAAGTAGATGAGGAAAAGATCAAGGCTATTCAAGAATGGCCCACGCCAAGTACTATCGGCCATGTTAGAAGCTTTCACGGTCTAGCCTCCTTCTACCGCCGGTTTGTTAAAGATTTCAGCACCGTGGCTGCCCCACACACGGCTGTTATCAAGAAGAACGTTCCGTTCTCATGGGGAGAAGCACAAGAAGCTGCATTCAACACGCTCAAGGACTGTCTCACGCGACCACCAGTAGAGTGTGATGCTTCCGGGCTTAGGCATAGGAGCTGTCCTACACCAGAGAGGCCGGCCAGTAGCTTACTTCAGTGAGAAGCTGAGTGGAGCCACACTAAACTACCCGACCTACGACAAAGAGCTATACGCGTTAGTGAGGGCATTAGAAACATGGCAGTATTACTTGATATCCAAGGACTTTGTTATCCACACTGACCACAAGACGTTAAAGCACCTGAGAGGGCAGACATCACTGAAGAGACGACACGCCAAGTGGTTGGAATTCATAGAGACATTCCCTTACGTGATCAAGTACAAGAAAGGAAAAGACAACGTGGTGGCCGATGCATTATCTAGGAGGCACGCACTGATCACTACAATGGAGGCTAAGGTTCTAGGATTTGAGCAGATCAAGGGTTTGTATGAGGAAGATCCTGACTTTGGAGAGAGTTACAAGGAGAATGGCAAAGGATCTTACAGCGCCTACTATATCTTTGATGGATTTCTATTCAGGGACAAACGGTTGTGCATTCCCCAAGGTTCAATCCGAGAGTTACTAATCCGGGAAGCTCATGGTGGTGGCCTAATGGGACATTTCGGCATCGCCAAGACTCTAGCCGTGCTTACTGATCATTTCTTCTGGCCACACTTGAAAAGGGATGTGGAGAAGTTCTGTGGCCGATGCATCACATGCCGAAGGGCCAAATCCAGGTTACACCCTCACGGTCTATATACGCCTTTACCAATACCTAACGCCCCTTGGGTAGATATCTCCATGGATTTTGTATTAGGACTGCCTAAGATCAGGCACAAGGACTCGATCTTTGTGGTGGTGGACCGATTCAGCAAGATGGCACACTTCATACCATGCGCCAAAGTGAATGATGCCACTCAGACCGCAGATTT